>JADLZK010009616.1:0-40827 GCA_015847255.1 Hyparrhenia diplandra | reverse complement strand
GATTGCGACCCCCACACGTTCTTAACTTTGCGCCACCACAGTCCTTTGCTCCAATTATCTTGAAATAACCGCTAGGGGCTTCATGTCGCGGCTGCCGCAATCCCATACTCCGGTCACTCCATGCACGGAGATATGCACCCTTCCTCGATGGCCCAGCCCGAGCGCTCCCTTGGGTCAAGGAAGCCAGGCCTCTGTGAATTTGGAATGGATGGAGAACGGAGGGGCAGATTGATGCAGCATTGAGTGATTCCTCTGCCTTCTCCAGCCATCATCGCAATAAACTGGATGTGGGATGCAACACAGGGACTTCTCTGTGTGGTGAGTTAGGTTCTTGTAATTTTATTTTTCAGTACGTTGTAGTGAGGGTTCCTGTGAATGTTATTAGCTGCATCTCTGAATGAAAACACAAATGACTAGTAGACCCAGTTTGTTCAATGCCTGAATGGAAATACAAAATCGTTCTAACGGGATAATGAAAGAAGAGAGAATCTATCCTAACAGCAAATAAATTCATTCAACAATAATATTCTTATATAAATCTGCATGCTTTTTACAGAAGTGCTCAACAAGGTTGGCTTTGAAGCTGTGTGTGTGAATCTCCCCTTGTCCTGAATGTTCTTGTAATTTTGGATGAACTCATCTAGTTCAGGTGTACCATTATGATACTTTACCTTTTCCCCATGTCATCATAGATGAAATCATCTTCGTCAATACCCCTCATCTTCGACAATCATGTTATGCATAATGATTATGCTTTCATGATCAATGCTAGCGTTTCATCCCACACACGAGCTGGGGTTCTCGAACAATAGCAGCGCGAACCCCAAATGCTCGTTCCACATCCTTTCTACAAGCTTCTGTGCCTTGCAAAAATTTTCTTCTGTTCCCTTGTGGCTCCGGTATGGTCTTCACGAACGTGGCCTAAGATGGATATATGACATCTACCCAGGTCATAACCCATTGTATATTATTTCCATTAATGTTGTAATTAACTTGTGGACCGTCACCTTCAGCAAGCCTTGCAAATATAGGAGATCTTTTTGAAAACATTGATATCATTGTGCGAGCCTAGTATCCCAAAGAATGCATGCCAAATCCAAAAGATCTTTAGAGGCAACTGCTTCTAGTACCTTGTAGGCTCCTTTATGCCCACGGTACACACCATGCCATGCAACAGGGCAGGTCCAATGCATACAATCTATGGAACCAGCATCCCCCCGAAAAAACCTTGTTTCTCTCCAATTGCGAGCAATCGCTGTATCTTGTTCGTTAGGGCAATCTCATGTACTCAGGTCCAAATACTTCAAACAACAGCTTTGACAAACCTTCTCAAAATTTCTAGAGCAGTACTCAAGCCAATACAAACATAGTCATCTATAGCATCAGCCGCTACACCATGTTATCATTCGAAATGCTGCCACCACCTTTTTGCAAACAAGATAGTCCTACTTTACCACATTTCTTCTTTTTGCACGTAGTCATCGTGTTCTCAACAGCGTTCATTATTCGAACAAACATGAGACGCTCATTCAAAAATCTATGGCAATAAGACAAAAAATAGTTAGCCACACCAGCATGTATGAACAAAAAAAAAAATTAGTGATGAGGGAAAAGTACAAAACCTTCGCCTAAAATAGTTCGCCCCATATGAGGATCATCTGAGAAATAGTCTTCAAAAAGTTCAGAGTGCCCGGACTGCTATCACGATTCAATACGCGATGTCCTTGAATAGAACCTCGGCGATGTGGTTGATCTTCAAGCCTCCTACTATGTGTGTGGCAGTTATAACAAATCATCATCATCGTCTGAAGATGATGACTGAAGCATTTCATTCCATACACTTGTATCATACGATTCATCTTTCGAATCCATCTCTAACACACCTGAAGCTGTAGGGTCAGACAAATTTCTAATCAACCGTGATAATATCTATGTCAATTCACAAAATCATGGGCCAAATTAAATCCAACCTTGTACACGGCTGGATCTTTTGTGATCCGTGATGCCCTTCAGAAAGCGGCGGCGGCTGGATGTCGCAGCCGCCGGCCCTCCGTGCTGATGGCTAGGCGTTTGTACCTCCTTCCCTATGGTTTGCTAGATACGATGATGATGCCTGGGCGTTGATGAGATGACGCGACAGCCGCCAACCAGCGAAGAGGCTGAGCTCTAGGTGCGGCGTCGCCATGATCCGATAAAAGAGAGCGGACCGGATCGATGTACTGGCTGCAAAATATCTGGTGACGTGACAGGTTTAAATATGAGTCTCACTTAGATAATCCGTCGGAAGAGTTATTGTTTTTAGAGAGATTCATTTTAGAAATGACTAAATCCAAAATTTATTAGTTGTTTTGGCTAATCTTTCAGATGCTCTTATGTGGCCTAGATTAGCGCCAATAGATGGCTCAGACGAAGTTTATTTCGATCGCATCTTGAAGAAAATACAAATCTGATTAAGATAAATTTTAGATTAACTTGCATACCATTTGACCATTACGGCTGCCTATAGACCTCATGTAAAACGCGCAAAGAATAGAAACTTGGCGACTTTTATGATGCATGTTAGAGTAACTGTTATTGTCTATTGTCTATGATATATTTTCGATTGTTGAAGGCATGGTTTCTTGTGCATCTTTCCTTGGCCATCCATGCTTCTTTTGGCACTTTAGATGATTGACCTGATTCTTTTTTTGTACCAATTAGTGTTCTTTGATGTAATGTTGTGTTTCTTTCCACTAGTTTGTGGTCTCAAATATGTGAACATCTCCATTATAAAACTCTGCTTTTGGATTTTTTTTTTGCCAAATATTCTTCCTTCTGAAAAAATATATAGAAAATCTTTGGGATGTGAATGCTAAAAATATGAACGAAATAAAAGTGAGCAGTAGCCAAGAAATCAAACAAATCATGATGGGTTGCTTATGTTAGCTGTCTTTGACTTTTGTTACTTGAATGCAACAACCTAGTACATATTTGTTCTAATTTTGAAAGTGTTAATTTGATCCCGAAGATGAAGGCATGAAGTAGTTTCTAAACATATTGAAATAGTAAGTCCTTCAGCTGTAGCCGTGGCGTATCTATGAGAAATTATGACCTCATTTGATGCTCATTCCACTTTCACCAGATATTTTTATCACAAAAAGCACCACAAGAAGAGCTACATTGTAAAGGTAATTTGTGAATCATATGTACATCATTAAGTACTTACGCGGTGTCCGCTTGTTGGGAATGTTTTTGATAGTAATGTTTCTTCCATATAGCAAGCTGACTAAATCCATATTATTTTTCCGAGCCATTCTCCCGTCATCAATATATCGGTCATCGCTAATCGTAGGTTCATAACCTATTGCATATTTCATAATTAGTAAACTATGGTGATTTTTGAGAACAAGTAAAAGAGGTATTAGTGGTTTAGGCAAGCCACCATAGTATTTTCTCCATTTCCTCGTTGCAAAATGAGGCAAATAGGGAGTTTGAGAAACTGACCTCCTTGCATTCTTATTCAGCACTACCTAGTCTATTATTCCATCATCTCCCCTTCGATGGCGAGGGTAGTGGCGTCCCTCGCCTTCATATTGATTTCTTTTCCAAATAAGTAGTCACTAAGCATACAGTGCCATCCGAGTGGCTGCTCATGGCTGCCGCAAAGGTGGAGTGATGGGAAAGTGGGGTGGACATGATCCGTAGGGACTCTAAGTTGGGTTTGGTCATCCCACATGTACCATGGTCCTCCGTAAAACCCTCATAGCAAGGGGAGGCTCCAATATGTGCCTCTCATATTATATAGACATCCCGGTCCAAAGTGTCGGAGTGCAAGAGATCAAGCAAGAACCTTCAATGGAAAACCCATCTCCTGTCCCGTAAATAGTGTGTTCCACCATCCATCCAATCGGGCATCGGGGTTTGGCCCCAATGGATCATGTTGTTATTGTTGGGGCCCGTTTGTCGCCGATGATCACCGCCGCCGGATCTCCTCTTGTGCTTCCCGGATTACCGGCGGTATCGCAACGCTTTGCCCCAAAAAAGTGGTGGTGTGACAAAACAATACCCTCTCTCCCCATGGCTTCCTCACCGAAGATGAGCCCCATCCACCACATGCCCGGGAACGCCCCACCGACCTGGGCAGACGCTCAGCTGGAACCCACCGACCGGAGAAGGGCGTGTATGCCATGAAGCTACTTCCGGCACAGAGAGAGACGTTGAGCCATGTATCATCGTAAACAACGTGGTGAAGATCGGGCTTGTGTTAATGGAAATGTAAATTTGGAGGACATGCATTCCCCCAAGTAGAAAGATAAAAACAGCGGACGTAGCTAAAGAAGTTAGATAAGGACATTTCTAATAAGGCTATAAATTAACAACTCAAACATTTAATTCTTGAGACTGATGCATATTATGTGTGCCGCATTATTACTCTGGACAAAAATAATAGGGTGTCCAAAAGATAGTGCAAAAGAATAAATTATTATTATTACAATTCCATCGAACGCGATATTATTCTTGGAGTTCAAAAGGAAAAACAGAAGGTCGACGCAGCACATGCGCCAACTGGGATAACCTCCCTCCGCATTTCCATCCCATGCCTCCTCAAAGATCTTGGCAACCTTGCTACAATGATAAACACGGATGAGTTCATGTTGAACAGGCACAAAGGAAAAGTAAAGACATGTAAAGCTATAAACAAGGATATAAGATCGACACGTTGAACCACAAGAGCTTTTAGTTGGCAAAGTTTAAGATAACCTATTACTATCATGAGTAAAGCAACACAAACCATTCATTAAAAGAAGTAGAAATTAATGTAACTTAATTAAACATAAATACATCTCGGGTCAAAGGCATCATCCTCAACCGTGGAAACATATTCCGGAAATTCCATCCCATTCTCAACCCCAACATTCATTTATAAAGAGTCAAGATTCAATCATGAGGGTTCAGCTGCCGCCATGACAAACAGCACGTGCCGATATATCGCTTATACTCGCGCAGAAGTTTACACATTCACCGTAGTCGTGATTCTTTACGCCGGGTCGCAAAAACCCCAAACACTTCCAAGGTGAATGGGTAGGGTTTTACTACGAGATCAAGTTACAATCTTTCACTAATAAGTGTCAACCCATCCGTTTTGAGTGTGATCAACTCCGACCTCGCAAGGCCAAAGCACGCTCCACCATGCAAACACACTACAAGAATGAGTTACTGTTGAGTACTATTTAGCTTGTTGCAACAGCATTGTAAAGCCAACGGCATTGTATGCCATAATTCACGATCACCATGAAGCAGCCTTGGCACCCCTCGTTCAACCATTCCTCGCCGGCCTTTGTATTGTGGTATAAACACCCTTTATGGGCCTTTGAATAGAGTTTCCTTAACCATTGCATTACGCCTACATGGTATCACCCTAGGTCCCACACCCTTCCCTATCCTCCTCGCACTCGCCGCATTCTTCTTGCCGCTTAGTGCCTCCCTCCGCCGCATCATCATGGATGTGAACAAAACTCCTTGTTTAGTCGACTCTCTCCGACAACGGTGTTGCATCCGATGCTTCCACTTCCTCCAGCTTCTTCTTCTCATTGTCGAAGATTTTCCTTATCGAATAATTTTCCACCTCCTCCTTTCCTCCACTTTCTCCTCCAAAACGCTTAACATCAAACACCATATTCCAATCGAGCTCGAGCTCACCGAATCCAACTATGGGAGTGAAGGTTTTCTTCAAGACTTTGTCGTTAAATTCAAGCTTCGCTCCCATCTCACCTCACCGCTCCCATTGTCGCTTAGTCGTCGTGATCCCGATTGGGTCATGATCGACCAATGTATCCCTTAGCTGGCTCTACAATTCCACCTCCAAGGACGTTTCGTGCTATCGTCCGCGCCTCCCAAGGCCCAGGCTACCAAATGTCGTGGTGATCCGTGATCACTTCCAGACAACAGCCGCACCGCGCCGTTTATCTTGAAGTTGAAAGGGGTCCCATGGTTTAGGCTTACGGAACATAACCACGCACATCGGCAAAGCTCTCAAGTGTCTTGCTGATGCCCCCTCCGTGATGTGGGACACCGCGCCGAGACATCTCGTGCGTCAACATGTTGGGCGGGCCTCTCCTCCAAGTATCGCAGATGCCATGCCGCAAGTGGATCACCGCTGGCAACCTTCCGCACGCGCCTCTCGGCCCATTCTCCCTACCCGTTGCTGGAGGAGCAATATGATGCGAGCATGCCAAGATCGACAAGCAAAGACGCCTCCCGGGCCTCCCAGGTCCGCCGCTAGCCTCCGACGCTGTATCAAGACTCCCACGAAGCACCGCTCGCCAAAGCCACCCTCACAATCCAACGGCAAAATCAGCGCCGGCCCAACACTGGCTTGCAACACGCCTCCCATGGCCGGCCCTCCACAATGACAACTCCCGTTTGGAAAGAAACGTAGGCACTCCACCACGGGAACAACGACACAACAACAACAACAACTTCCTTCGCAATGCCAAGTTTGTGGACTCCGGCGTGGTTCAAGCTTGGCGGTACGCCTTTCCACCCACTTGCTTCCGGGCCCCTACCCACCTGTAGTCACACAAAGCATCAGTACTTTGCGCTCCTCAAGTGCATGTTGGTGGTGCTCACTCGCTTTGCCTCAAGACGCCCAGAATCACCAGCCATGCTCGCCGCCTCTGTGAACTCCTCGTGTTCCCCAATCCGGTCCTCAATGTTGTCACACATGTCTTCTTTTCTCCCGTACTTCTCCCCTCCTTGCAACCCGTTTCATTACCCCCTCTTCCTATCACGCCGGAATGGGGTGGGCTGCTACCACCACCGTGCTCAGACCATGCTGCCCACAAACACAACCCCTACACCTAAGTAATATCCCACTTCCCTCACTAGCTAAACCCACCTTTGTCCGCCTACCACAATAATAACGTTCACAATTTGATCCCCTTGGCTCCTCTATCAAGGATCCCCCTCACGCGAAAGTGGAGATCCTCCTCCGTTGTAACAAAGTATATGGCTGCACTCACTAGCGCCTTTCTTTCCCCGGGGTAACGGTCTCCCACCTCACCAACCATGGAGTTGTGGCACCGACTTGGCCATCCCCGGCGCTAGAATCCCACACAAGACGCTCCAACCTCGACCACCTCCGCTCACCAAAACTCGAAACAATCCCGTGTGCATGTTAGCTAGCAAATAATTCATGCCGAGATTTGGACATCTCCCACCCCTCGCTTCCTGCTCAAATACTATCTTGTTCTCACATGATTATTCTCATTATGTATGGATCGCTTTCCATTGGGCGCGCAAAATCTGAAGTTTATCATTGTTTTGTTACCTTCCCTTGCTTACGCGTCGCATCACTCCAATTGCCATTGCCGCCCCTCTGGGACGACACAATGGTCATGAGTTCGATAACAATGCCATGCACACTCACCTTGCTGGCGTTGGCTTGCAACTCGTGTCCACACATCATCTCGATGGCAAGGCCGAGCGCACATCCGTCCCCGAACGCTATGCGCGTCAGCCCTACTTTCTGATGTTGGCATGCCCAACTCCTTTCCGGGATGGAAGCTCTCTCCACCGCCACTCACCTAATTAATCGACGCCCACATGCAAGCAAACCGGCTACAATCACTCCTTCCAACGATTGCTTGGAGCACCTCCACAATCCGGCCACCCTCGTGTGGTTATTGATGATCGATCTCAAGGATGGATGCGATAAGGGGAGTGTTAAGAAGCAATCCATACCGTGAGATGGACCAATGGGATTAGAGAGATCACACCCAATAGGATTAGTGACATGTTTAGTTCTTAGCCTTAGATCAATCCAACGCGCCATATTTAAACATCTTGAAAACTGGGAGTTCCATTACCTACTACCCCCTCCCCTTCCCTCTTTCCTCGAACCGACATCAACCGAGTGTATCCGTTTGACGACGCCGTGTCCCCGCACTGAGTCCGTGTCCCTGCAATGGAGTCCCCTGAGATCATCAATGGAACGCCGCCTCTGGTCGTATTCCTGAGATCATCACCGGAAAACAATAAAGAACCCGAAATCCATTCCCTGGGCCCTTCCTCTCAATTACACCACACTTAAACACAAAGAACTCCAAAGAAACGACACTTGTACCCGCCATGAAAGTATTTGAGACTATATTTTTCTATTAACCCTTTCCAACCAACTCCGTAAACAAATTGTACCCTAGTTGGGGGTTTCCTTCAAAGTTAAAGGAAATAGAATTAACCCCTTCCAACCAACCCTCAAACAAATTTGCATAATGAGAGTTTCAAAAAGTATGAATAATTGCAAACACATATGGAGTCAAAAAAGTAGATGCACAAAAAACAACATTTCCCGCTGCCTGCCATCGCCGCCTAGCTAAATAATCCTTTATCAAGATTACGCCTAAAAACCGCACCTGGCTCATAAAGATTTTGATTTGAGGGGTAATTTTGGTTTCCAAATTGGTGTGCTTGGGAACATGAAAACATGGAGAATACATATCAAGCCAAGTCGGCCTACCGCCGTCCCCCGTCCATGACAATAGATGATCTAGCAGGGGTTGAGGTTGAAGTGATGCTTGGACCAAAATCCGGCCGAAATCGATAGCAATGACGACAAAGAAAGATGATGACAAGACGGTGTGATATTCTTTCCAAACAACCCTCTAGGGTGGATCGCCATTCACTATTTTCAATAATGGAGATGACTTTTTCCACATGAGTGCTTCTCGCGACCTCCATCATCATCACCGCATGGAATGTTCAAAGATTCTAGTATGAGAGCACATACTCGGGATCCACGATATGACGCATACTAGAGGACTAGATATCCTTATTTGCCGCCAAGCTCATTTCCTCAGCCTTTTAGGTCATGCCCTCACATGGTCCAAGATCCTTGGTCCACCTTGACATCCATCAACGGCGACAAAAGCTTCTACACATATCTAGACTACTTTTCAAGGAGATTACAAAGATGAGGACCACCACTCATTCTTGCCGCCATCGAAAGGAGATCGCCACATTGCACTCAACAAATGGGTGGACAATACCAGATGGTTTCTAATGTGGAGCTCATGGTCGAGAGCACAATGGAGTTGAAGTGTGGCACTCCTAGAGCTGGAGGGTGCTTGCACTTAGTAGTAGATAAGAAAGAACAAGGTGGCATTGTTCAAGCATTATTTGATGAGTGGGATTATGTTCTAGTCCTTTTCCCGATGTCACACACCCTCTCGAAGCTCCGCATGCTCATCCGTGTTGAGCTAGCCACGAAGCCCCACAAGAGGACACCATTTCGACATTGTCCACCAAACTCACTGCAATGTGGCGGCACCACCAAGGTCGATGAGATAATGACGTCTTCATCCCTGCTAATCTCCTTAAAGAAGAAGTTCCGATAAGCGCAAAATGCTTTGTCCCAAAGATCCTAATGGATGCTATCTATGTGGAACTTTAGGAGCTGGTGCTTTCATGGAGACATGATGCGTTTGTGATAAGCTAGGCCGGCCAATAAGGGACAACGATCAACCATCCTTCATAACAAGAAAGTTCTAATATCACATACCGGATGCTGAACATCCCAGCCTCAAAATGGAAGAAGTCATCCCCAGTGTCTCTAAGTAGCTAATGACAAATTTAAATCTCATATTTGGTTTTAAATTGATGACACTTTGTTATGCTAATCCTTTCGCTTCTAATGTGCTTAAGAGATAAGATTGTATGGATGACGTAGAGCAACATGATCATGGACGCTGATGATGGACATGGTGGATCATCAAGCCTCCCTCAATGGAAAGGAAAGTAACAGAGATCAAGGCAAAGGTATAACTTTGATAGGGCTTTTTTAGTGATCAAGACACTATAGAGAAAGGTGACTCACATTTTTGGATAGATAACCCTGGTATTTGTTAAGCCTACGTAAATATTTATAAATAATTCAGCAGTTTAACCGGGATACTAGTGAGCATTTCCACCCCGAGAGGGTTTTAACATCGAATCCAATGTGGATGGTGTGAGGATAACCTGAGGAATATAACTAATCCCCTCGAGCGCATTGCTTAAGAACGGAGAGGATAAAGAGAGGTAAGAAGATTCCTATGGTCGTCTAGTTCTTTTCTCCTGTAAGTTATGTTGATATTGTCTTATAAAAACATACTCAAAGGAAAGTAAGGTCAAAACTTACTATTCTCCAAGCAACATTGTCCTACTAGTCCTATCCGAATACACATGGAATACACAGAATCAATACTAAATCACCACTGGCCAAATACCACACTTAAGGTAGGGTGTATTCAATAAAAATCCCTCGATCTAGGCACCACGCCGCCACATAAGCATACCCTCTAATCTATAGATTCCCATAGATTAAAAGTACTCAAAGAGTTATGAACAATAAGAATACTAACACTTAAGATAACACGACACAGTTTTGCTTCGCAACAAGAAAGTTAATCCACCATAGAAGTCTTCAGATCGCGACACAAGGCCTTTGATCCCTGAGGGAGGTTGCAAAGGAGTCACCCATGTCCCAAGGTACTGCCCCCTCCTCCCCTCTCACTCTTAGCTCTCAAGACTAGATCTAGTCACTTTCATGAAGGACTTGATCTAATCTATCAACTCGATATGCTTTTTTGCTCAACTCGTTCTAAATCCTTCTAGTTCTACATGATCTTCTAATATAGATTAGAACTAGAGAGGAGAGGTTGTCCTCACATTGGGACACCTCTCGACCAAAAGGTCAAGAGATAATGAGATAGAATGAGTTAGGGTTTAACCCCGGGTCCGGGGGGGTTTATATAGGCCTTGGCGATGAACGATGACCATCGGGATCGAACCCACCCTTCAATAACTAAGTGTAGATATTAACTCCTCAAAAGCTCCGCTACAAAACCCGATAAAAGATGAAGTTTGACATTATAATCGTGCCCGGGCCGCCTACAAATTGCCCGGGCGCCACCGTGGCATGTTCTCCCCCGCCCTCTCGCCTCTTCGGGGTACCTTCTTGTCATCGTAGAGATGTATACTCCTAAATCTCTCCATTCTTCTCGCATTATTTGTTCCCCTCGTATATAAATCACCAAAAGCTCGTGGAATTATGTTAGTAAAGCCCCTAGACTTTGATATTTTCATTTTATACCTTATTCATGTTTAGTTGACTAGTAATATTATGCTTATAACAGTGTCAACAATAACCCACTATCAAGAGGAATGCCATCACTAATCGATGATGAAGTGCCTCTAGGTTTATGTTCACTTGCATATGCATTTAGAATCTAGTGCACTAATCTCGCCTTTGAAAACACTACTACTTATTTGATTTTTGCGTATGCTATTTTTACTTTTCCGGGGGGGCGAGCTTTTATAACCGCCACCAATGGAAGGTCAATGTTGATTTCTCGTGGCGGCTCAATCCCACCAAAACCGCCACCGAAATAAAAATAAAAACAAAGAGAAAGCTCGCATCCAGCCCAAATGGGCCCGTGATCCGGCTTCAGCTTAGTCCCGGGCGCCGCCGCCGCCGCCCACCTAAGGCAGTGCACGCCAGCCGGACGACGTGAGGGAAGGGTTCGTTCAAGGCCGCCACGAGCGAGGTCGCCGGGATCCATAGCGCTTCGGCTACGCTGTGAGGGGAGGCGGACGTGAGCGAGAGCCACCGATCTCGGCGGGCCCGCACCGCCGCCAGAAGGGGCGGCACCGCCGCCGCGAGCCACCGGATTCGGCCCCGCGTAGGGGTCCGGCCGCGCCTCCCAGCCTCTGCATGTGGTCCGGGCGGGAGAGGGGAGAGAGGGTCGGGTCCGGGCCGAGGGCCGGACCGCGAAGCCACCGCCGACCGCCACGCCCCGGCCGCACTTGCCGCTACGACGACGCTGCCCGGATCCACACAAGGCCGCCGGATGGGAGGGGAGGGGTCACCGCCCTGATGCAAATACGCGGAGGGGAAGGTCGCCTACCGGGAAGACCGGGAGGAGGAAATGGTGGCCTGGTGCAAGGAGAGGGAGGGGAGGATTGGAAGGAGATGGAGGGAGAGTGGGAGGGGCGCTGACAAATTTCACTGCTGGGCCGGGGATGAACGGGGAGTTCTCGAGAGTGAGGAAACCTCTAGCTCTCGCTTATATATTCATGACACTAGAACTCGGGGTTTTTAGATTGATTTGGCCACTTTGACTGTTGGGTCGGGCTTTATTAACCATGGCCGGGTTTTTTTATAAAAACCGCCACTAAGACTCTTACCGTGGCGTTATTAAACCACCACACACCGTAAAATAACCCGCCACCTGCTCATTAGGTATTTTCATGGCGAGCCAAATGCCCGCTAACTGAAAAAATAAAATCCGAACACCACGCAAAAATCAACCGTAGTGAAATTGGTTGTGAAATTGCTAACACACATGCACATGGATATGCAATACTTGGTGGTGTTGGCACTTTTTGTAAAAGGCGGTGGTGGTCGCAAGGTTGAATTGGGTTTGGGTACCGCCTCATGTTTCCTATTGCGTCTGATGCACTTAAGCCGTAGATTTCTGTTAACCCTCGTGCTCAAGTTGGTATACTTGTTGGGGAGCAAGCCAGCTAAAAGGCGACCACAAACGATGAGCTACGACCGGATGGCTGCACGGACGTTGAAAAGCCGACCTGGACTGAGCCCTCGACCCACGCCGATTCTAATCAGCGGCAGTTCCTGGCCGATTCCGCAGAGGTTTGGAACTCCTGCTTTGGTCGCCGATCGTCCCGGCCAACGACGCACTTTTGCGCCGGATGCTGGGTCAGTGGTCGCCGTAGGGGCCAGGTCGTTTGCCCATCTCGGGATCGACCGGCCCGATCACTATGACCGAGCGCCCTGGCCGTGGCCAGGAGCATGTTTTGAACACCAAATCCTATTATTCTTGTGAGCAGAGTATATATATGTGTGTGGTCGTCATTGAGCTCTCTCCTTGCACATTTGATCATTCTAACTCTCCTCGTGGAAATGAGAAAACCTCCACCTGTTCTCTTGCCTAACTGATCTTTGTGAGATTGAGTGAGAATCCAAGTGCATTGCATTGTTGATTGCATCTAGAGGCACTTGATCCTTGAGGAGCCGGCGGGACTCTTGTTATCTGGGAATTTGCTTTGGTTTCCTAGCGTTTGAGAGTTTGTGGTGGTGTTGAGCTGATTGGTGATTGCTCGAGGCCACACCTATGAGTGAGGGGTTGATCCCACCCTCAGGAGATTCGCGAAAAAGGAGTCATTATTGCCGGGCTTGATCCCCCTTGTGAGTGATCTCTGAGCTCCACCGTGATTTGGCAATCGCCATTAAGCTTGTGAATCATCAAGTGGGTGTATCGCCACAATGGGGACTAGCGTGCTGCAAGTACGTGAACCCTCGGCTGAAAATCATCGTGTCAAGTGTGCTTTTGCTTGTTGAGATTTCATTGGACATCGGGTGATTGGCCACAACCCCCTACCTCGACTCCCTCTGGTATTATTGTATTCCCAGCCCCATTGCATTACCTTTACTTGTTTACCCTTGCATAACTTGTTTAGTTTACTTAGCTAGTTGAGCTTCTAGTGATTATTTTAGTTAGCCTTGCTTGATCACTTAGGGGTAACATAGCAACTTTGCAATTGTGGGTGATTAGAGATACATTTACTAGTATTGCTAGGTGGTTGCCTAGTCGCCGTAGCACCGCTTATACGCATTTGATCTTATTTACTAACGGTAAGTCGCTTAAGTTGTTGCCGGGGGCCTTTATGCTATTCAACCCCACCCCGGCTCTAGCCATTAGGACCTTTCAACGGTCCAACCCATAGGGGCTCTTGGAACACCACTCAGGCCAACGTTGTTGTCATCAGGATTATCATTCGTTGCACCGGCTAGCTCCTATGAGACTAGGTGGTTAGTGCTCGCGCGCCCCTTGCACCTCTAGGGGCGGTCCATGGGTGGCGCCTCCTCCATGCCTCCCGTACTGGGAGAAATCGTTGTCCACATGTTGTGAACGGCTGAAGCAAACTGGGTGACACCTGCTGTGAGGTGGAATACCACCAAAATAGATCAGTGGTATACCACAGAACTGCAACGACTTTGTTAACAGGTGGGACCATCTATTAAGAAAGGCAGTATGGTAGAGGCTGAGGGCCAGCTCGACGTGGACGTGAGGCTTGAACTCTCGAGTGACAAGCATGCCGACCAGATGGCGGCAGATCGTCCTAGGCGGAGGCCGGATGGCGCCGTCATCATCGACCGTCGCCACCACGCGGCTGGTATGCCCGTCGCCATGTGCCTGCTCCCCTGCTGCAATTTCATGGTGTGTGGCATGGCGGTGGCACAACGATCAACTGCTCGGCCACTTTTAGTGAAGTTGGGAGTTGCGTTCCTTTTACGTGAGTTATGCCTAGAATTTGAAACTATATTAAGACAAGTACGTTTAAACTTTTGAAATGTACAAGTGTTGGAATTGTTCGTAGAAATTTCACATAGTGCTCCAATAATTATAGACCAATCGAACAAGCAACGTTTGTTTATTTAATTTAATAATCAAAATCGTAAAGAGAAGCTATAAAGTGTATGGTATCATTCAGACTTTTAAGTTCATGATTTACTTCACCAAACATCCATCTTTTTCTCACCTTCCCTCTTTCTCCACGTCATCAAAAAAAAAATCCTATGCAATAGTTTTATGAGCTGACATTAAAAATCGGCTGGAATGTAGCAGCATGCCTGCTCTTATATATTTGGATCTCATGGTTCTTTTAACAACTAAATTTTAAACCCCCTTAGCTCTTGAAACCCAAGCATGTAGTCTACTGTTGTCTAGTCTAGAGTATAGTCAATTCTTCAAAAAAGAGCATTACTCTCGCTAGACTATAAAAATGAGCTAAATTGGTCTAAACTTCACTAGCTTTTAAAGATGTAGTGCATGAATCACGTACTGTTTGCTAGTTGTTACTTGTCAAAAACATTGATATATTTGCTATAAGTTGTTGAACCCTTAAAACAGCCGGTACGCGATGCCATGGTAATGTTAAGAGCGATTTAGCTCTTTATGATATAATAATATATCACTATAGTTCACCTTGGCCAGATTCCATTTGTTTAACCATGCATATCTGCACATACAGTGATAACTAAGTGCATAACAAAATCAATGACAAGTGCCCAAAGTCGAACTACAATTCGAATCCGATAAGACCAATACATGCCATGACTGACCATGATAATTGCAAAATTTTTTCTTTAATTAATTTGATATAGTTGTATAGTACCCGGGGTACTGTATCCTTTTATCTCAAGAATGGCAACGTTTTGAGTGCAACCTAAACGAGTAGTAGTTCAAAAAAACCCTGCAATTGGCAAACTCCTTGAAAGGACGTGCACGCGAAAAAAAAAACAAAAAAACGACACGCCCTTCCTGCACCTAAACCCGACGTCGGCGTCAGCAGTCGCGCTCGCACGCACCGTTTTCCTCTCGTCGTCACCGCTCACCACCCTCCAGAAATTCAACACGTGCCGGCCCATGCGCCGGCACCGCACCGGCGGCCTCACCCGGTCCCGGTGCTGTTGTTACCCCTTCGCCGCGCTCATTTCGGTCGCAACCTTCTCCCTACACCCGCCGACCGCCGCCTTCCACTCTGACGACACGGCGCAGGGCCGCCGCTTCGCCGTCCCGGCACCACCAGCATCGGCCGCCCATGTCCACCTCGACGCGCGCGCTCGACGACGCCGCCGCCGCCGGCCGGCTGCCGCTGCCGCGCCGCCGCGCGCGCTTCGGTCCGGCGGGCGCCCCTCCTCGCGACGTCCTGTCTTCCCCGCGCATCCGCCTCCCGCGCCGCCGCACGCGGCCGCGGGTGCCGGCGCGCGCCCGGCTCGATCACAATGGTCGGGCGCGTAGCTCCGTGTCGCCGGCGGCGGCGCCCGCCGCTCCCTGCCGTGCGGGCTGGCGCTGGGGTCACACGCTCGTAGTCGTCGGCGCGGTGCGGCTGTCCAGCGCGCCGCTGGCGGGCGCAGTTTGCGGTGGAACTGCACGGGAAGGCGATGGGACGCCGAGGATACTGCATTCAACCCGGCTCGGGACTGGAGCCGCCGGTGATCGAGCTGAACACGCGCTTCCGGGACAATGGGACCCGCGCCCGGTGCGACGAGACGTCGTCGCCCCCGACGGAGGCCGTACGTCGGTGCCTCTGCCTCTTCCTTTGCTTGCTGTGATAGCACCAGTGCTACTTTTACCGTCAACATCTTCTTCGTGATTGCACGGTGACAGTGATTTGAACATGAGGACTGATCATCATTCATCAAATAGTGGCCCCAATCCATGACGAACCATATATATAGGCGTGAAAAAAACGTGATGGTACTCAATAGAGTGGATTAGGATGTTAGTTTGCATTAAGAGAGCTGTGGTCTTCAGGGTAGGTGTTACTATGATTGTAGTTTTGATCGTACGTTTGGTGCACAAAAGTCTCTCTGCTGTCTCGGCTCTCTTTGGAATGTACTATACCATTATCATATATTCATAGTAGCTGTTGACATATGGGGTTATTTACCCGTAATCTGACTGTACCAGCGGATTCTAGGAACTATTCAAAGAGAAATTTCTGCAACTAGCTGTGTTGCAACTGGCCATAGCATTTAACTTTTTTTGAGTGTGGTGTCATTCCAACATTGGGAAAGAAAAAAAGTGTAAAATATGATAATTTTGTTCTACGAGTACTGCAGTGATTGTTCTTTTGAGGAGGGCAGCAAGACAATTAAGTTGATCTGAAAAAGCTGAATGAGCCCAAAGAACATGTTGATTGACAACCCGTTCCTTCGTTTTAGTGCATAAGGAGACATGCGAGCGGCTTATACATTGTGGAGTCCTCTCTTTTACTAGGGCTGTTGGCAAATGTGGTAGAGGCAATTCATGGATTGTTTACTTTCCATTAACATGCCGGTAATGTTATCATTTGCTCTTTGGCATTTCTGTTAGCTGTAGTGCTAGTGCTCATGTTATGAAGTTCTGTAGTATGTCTGTTAGTTGTTGCTATCCTAGCTAAGCAACAGATGAAACCCATTATAACTGAACCTCCCATCAAGCATTTGTACGCTGAGAGCTCAATTTTGCAATTATAAACAACACAGAGTAGCAGCGGATACTATATTTTACTTTTTTTTTTCCTGTTGATGCACCTGTGTAGATATAGACCAGAGAGATGGAGGAAATAGTCCTTTCTAGTTTCTTCAAAATGTTGCCCAACATCTCCGTAATTAAAATGTAATCTACCTGACCTCCTAGATGTAACTGCCGCTGATAGCATGATATATAAAATTGTTGTATCGGCATCGAGAACCGTTGACATCATGAAAATGTTTGGTTACTGATCTCAGATCTCTTCTATTGGTAACCCTGGTACAGTTGATGGATTAGTGACATGTGAGGAATGGTCTGGAAACACAGGGAAAGTGCATCAGAGGAGTTGAAGAGATTGTACGGAACAGTGCTGGAAAGAATAAATGGAAATTTGATACACATATCCATTCTTGGAGGAAGAATTGTTTGTTCTAACACTAAGTGCTGAGGTTTAGAAGGCTACCATTTTTCATGTCGATGTGGGAAGCATGTCACACTTTTCCTTACCGTGTTGTAAGCTGAGCTCCTTTCTAAAACCACTTACTTGATTTAGTTTATGTATGCCCGATCTTGTTTCTTAATTGGCACAAATAACATTCTAATGTTTCTGTAGTATCCTTTCTTTTTTCTATGGGCTTTGTTCTGAGGATGCCACAATCTTGTTCGCTGTGACTGGTAATATTGACATCAAATCAATAGTAGCTGGTTCTTTACCAATGGCTCATGCAAGCATTGTAATGTGGTCTGAGTTGCTGGATAGAACTAAAAAACACCTCCTCTTGGCAAAAGAGAATGCTGAGCTGTTCATAGGTGTTTTTCAGCAGGGAAGCCATTTCACTGAGCGTAGGTCTGGCTGAGATCTTGGATGTCTTTGGTGAAATTCATCAAGCATAGTGGCGCGTTTTTTGTTGCATTGGTAATACCTTGAAAAAAAAATGTTCTTCCTCTGTTTTTGTCTTGTTCACAAGAACATAAATAAATGAAACATGTTGTAGGGCAGAATGGCAAAATGGATGAATGAAGATTTGATAAAAGAGGCAGATTTCTTCAGGGACATTGTCATTGTGCCTTTTGCAGACAGCTATGATCTGGTTGTTCTGGAAGACTGCTGCCATTTAGACTATGTGGTATGTAGCACACGGGTGGATCACATTATAAGAGTATTTCGCGTATTTTTCTGTCAGCTTTATGCACATACTCTCCATTTTTTCATGTTATTTTGTTGTTTGAACATTGAAGGCTCGTGTGTTGTTCCAGCGAAGTATGTCATGAAGTGTGACGATGATAGCTTTGTTAGACTTGATTCAGTAATGGCTGAAGTCAATAAAATCCAAGATGGCAAAAGCTTCTATTTGGGGAACATGAACTACTACCACAGGCCACTGCGGAGGGAAAAATGGCTGTCTCATATGAGGTAGAATGTCAATATGTCATCTGGTTGGTTTATTTTTAAGATACACAGATTGATATTATTACTCCAGTTATAACTTATAAGGCTTTAGATATGAGAAGTAGTGAGATATTCATGGTACAAAACACAACATAGAGTCTCTGTCAGCATGACAAATCAAGTTATTTTTGTTTTGGAGCTAGTATAGGGATACTTGCATGAAAACTTCAATGCCTTGAATTAATTGAACTGTCATAGTTTTCTGGATTGCTGAAGTGGAAGATCAGTTATTTCCATTTACACCTTATCACTACTCTATTGATGTGAGATTCTTTTCAGAAATGCTACAGTACTGAGTTTGACTGAACAAATAGTTTGCAAGACAATTTGTTTGCCATAACTGGCTATCACTTCATGAGCATCACAAGATGTCCACGTGAACACATTATTGTCTCCTGTAATCATGTAGGCTAATTGTCTCTCACTGCTGCACGCATGATTGAGGTGTATTAATTGAACTTTTTGTAATGTTGGGCCCTGTTTAGATCCCAGAATTTTGCACCAAAAATTTCCTCGGTGATTCCCATCACATCTATCACATCCAAAACATTCAATGCACCAAAAAATGCTTGCCGCTAATTATGCAAAATTTATAAAAAATAAAACTAATTGTATTTGGGCTAGATGTACATTACGGCATTCGCATTCTTTGAGCCTAGCCACGCCATGGTAGAGAATATTTACCACTCAACAAACGTAAATGTGTTACAAGACGGATGCGACGCTACGCGATTTTCACCCCAAATTTTTGATCTAAACACACCTGTTGTTTCAAATTCCAGGAGTGGCCCAGGAAGAGTACCCGCCTTATGCTGATGGTGCAGGCTATGTCGTTTCTTCTGGATATCCAACTTCGTCGCATCTGAATGGAGAATGGCCGACTAAATGTAAGATCACCCTCCACTCCTTTCGTATCAGATACTAGCAGAGGATCTATTAGCTGCATCTTTCCAAAATGGGATCCACACTAGCACTCAAGAACCACCTGCTTTCACTTTTGTCTCCCGTGGATGATGCCACACCACTCTTGTTGAAAACAGAAAAACATGAAGCCACCTAATCATGCCTGACCCTGAAAAGATTTACCCAAAGCCAAAACTTTGCCCATCGCCATGCAGTCAGCGGCTGTGCGCACGGGTGCTTAACAAATGATTACATACTGAGTATCTCACGGAATAAACCACAACAAATGATTGCGTTTCTCAGCTGTTCAAGATGGAGGGATGTGAGCATGGGGGGATGTGGGTGGGGCGATTCAACGGCTCAGGGACGGGGAACGCCGTGGCGTACATCCACAGCGCCGGTTTCTGCCAGTCCGGCTGCGTCGATGGCTACCCCACCGCGCACTACCAGTCCCCGGCGCAGATGGTGCCTTCTGGGGAGAAGCTACGGCGAGGCAACACGCAGTGCTGCAAACGCCAGGTGAGTAGGGTGACCGTACCTCGTGGCACTGCCCCCTGAAACTGAAAGCTCACAGATACACCTGTACATTGGAGGGTACATAGAGTTGTAGAGAATCTAGAGATGTTCGTGTTACCATGATCGGGCCACGATGGACACAAAATACGTCTGGAAGGATGGGTAGTTTACACATCATATCTGTAATAACATAAATCAACGGTACCATAGTTGCATAAATGTATATATATACACACATATATTGTACTAGCGTACACCCGTATTACTGCCCAGGGGTGAACAGTTCTCCCGGCATGGGGCTAAATGCTTGCTCGACTCCAGATCGGAATGTTTAAAAAGATCAGGCATCACTGTTAGACAGGGTGCGTGGTGGTGTGTGCAGACGCAATCGGACGATCGGGCCTTTTGTCAGTGATTACGCCGTGACAAAAAGCGAGAGCACGGCTACTGCTGCTGGCCTGGTCGGTCCGGCCGTGCCGACCCTACTAACATGCGCTCCTGTCCTGACTCCTGGTTTGTCGACGTCCGTCTGCGTCTGTGTTCCTGGCTTCCTACCGTCTTTTGGCCGTGCCTCCTGCCGGAAGCGGGTAACGTGTTCAGTAGCTAACTTGGGTGACTTGGGTTAGACTCTCGTGGTTAACCTTCTCGTTCTCTTGGCAAGTCACCAGGCGCTTTGCCGAGACGACTGGGTTTCTGCCCCTGACGCTTTTATTGAGACTCCGTGCATCTGCAATGCTATGCATGTCAGATCATTAAAAAATAACAGCAAAACATCGTCAACAGTTGTATATAGACCCTGTTAATTATTGTGTTATACTTGCAGGTATGGGCAATGAGTGTTCTAGTTGTAGAGAAGCCTAGGGAAGGCTAAGTTGAGGTATTCTTTTTAAATACAGTAACGGATTTTATATTCAGCTTTTTAGGGGTAACATTTAAACAGGAAAAGATCTACTCCCTCCGTCCCCTTTAAAAGTGTATCCCTGGCTTCCTCCATCTGTTTGGGCTACTGCCTTATTCAAATTTTTTGCATGAAAATTATTTATTTTATTATGACTTATTTTGTCATCGGAGATACTTTTAATAATTATTTATTTAATTTATTATTTGTATTTTTTTTTCAATAAAACGAAATTTTACCAAACTCGAGTAAGAAAAAAGTCAAAAAAATCGTCACTTTTAGGACGGAGGGAGTATTTATATAAATTTATGTATGAGGGCTCAGATCTTTGACATTTATGATCTCTTAAGGCTTTAATTAGTAGCAGTGCTTTGCAAAGAAATGTAAAGCCAAGAGCATTGGCTGTTCCTGTACTGGAAGTCCGAAGTAACCACTGCTGCTGCTTCTATCTTTAAACATGGACGCGACGTTGGTTGACGTTGGTACTATGTTTGCCTTTACGTCTCGGCTGCTTACCTGATCGATTCAGTACGATTGTCTGCTCCCCACAACTGAGCAGTACTACTGTTAGCAGCAAGACAAGTATATTTCCCCTTGTTTTTCCCCTCCCCCTCTCATCAGTAATTATATTTACGGGGCAAAGTCATTATAAATCCTTAATAAAAGCGCAATGCATTCTTTTGATTGTCCCAGAGTTTGGGGGAGGGGAGACGGACACCCAATTAAATTTGAAAAATGAGTTCTTATTATGCCCATACTGTGCTTATTCCAATGCCGATTAGCAAAATTACACAGGAGCGTCTAGGCATTAACTAATGAGTGATTCAAAAACTCCTTGGTCTACTCTAAGTATAACTTAAGCAAACCCCTTTGCGGAAGACTGTCTTGCAATGTTGACTTTGAGGGCCTCCCATTTGTCAAAAAAAAATGTGGTCTGTCGTTTCTATCCAAATGGACCAAATAAACATACTATTGATGAAAATACATTTGCTTGGCCATGATTGAGTGATTGCCAACAACAACATTTTAATTCTATTTTCATTTATTCCTTTACGCTTCTAGCTATGCTTCATCTAAGCACACGCGGGAGTTGTGTCGAAGACGTATCTCTTGCTCGGTGCAGTGCATAAGTGTGGAGCTCTGAGATGATATGCCGACGGCGAGGTGAAGGGGCCAGGAGGACGGAGCCGCCGACGGACCGCTGAGGTGAAGGACGCGACGCGGGAGGCTTGGACCGAGGGACCGGATCGCCGGGCGGCTAGCCATGGTGGCCGCATATCCGGACATCGATCTAATGCAAGAGGACGCGGGCGGACCGTCGGTCGACGGTCAAGACGGGCGAAGCGCAGCGTGCGTAGCTGGAGCTCGTGATGACTTGGCGTACTCTGCGCAAGACGGGCGATGACACGCGGTCGCAGGAGGTTTGGTGGTTTGTCCTCAAAACCATCTGGGCGCTGGTTTCGCTGGGTTTGGGCCTCAAAAACCACTGCGTGCGGGTTCTGGTGGTTTGGGCCTCAAAACCATCGGCTGGTTTCACGGCTTTGGGCCTCAAAAACCGCGCTCCGCGTGACTCTGGCGGATCGCGGCGCGCGCGCGATCCGGGAGATTGCGCGGAGCAAGGCCGCGGCATGAGGAGGCGCGTGGCCGCCGGATCGATAATTACCCGTAGTCCCACCAAAAATAGCCCTAGTGCTAGAGATCGACTCATCGTATCGTGCAGAGTAGTGTGTGCAGAGGGAATATCGACTATTTTAGCGGACGCTCTACCCCCTTCATCCCCTCTTTTGCCTCTCTTATTTTCGCTTTTATTTTCCCCACTTTTGCGCTCTCTGCTGTGATGTCCAAGAACAAATTTCATGGGAGATTTTCAGTGCGTGATTTTTGAGGGGAAGCGGCACTTTCAATCTCGCCTCTGCTGCCTCTCCGCTTCGCCACTTTCTACGCGATTTTTGCTTCACCGCGTTCTTCGGTTTTCCCTTTTTCGCTCTCTCGCCACGATCCGAGTTTGCCGGAGATTGGGTGCGTTTCGAGCAGCGATTTTTTGGGGGATTTGTTCGTAGCTTGTTCTATTTCATCCGCGCAATTTTTATGAGCAAAGTCCTTTTGGAGTAGATGGAGATCCGGTCGATTTTGCTCCAGGCGAGTGGCTGTTCTTAGTGCTCTGCCTTGTCTGCTTCTTTCGCTCGCGTGGTGACGAGCGCTCCAGGTGTGGTCGATGGCGGCCGCCGGTGCTCTATCCTTTGATGTATGTGAGTCTGTCAATTTTGTATTCCACATTCTTGCGCAGGCTCATCGGTGGGGATTTCTGTCACATCAGGACTGTTGTTCACCAGCGCCGGTCTGAAGCAGTTCTTCGTCAAGCTGCAGCTTTGAGCGCCGAGTTCCTCAGGGCAGGCAGCTGCCTGCTACTCGTCAGGTACCAGCGTAGAGCGGCGAGGTAATGAAAGGTAAAGCAAGTAAATCAAGTCAAATTTCACACGTTATTCCATTCCTCGATGCTTGAGAGCTTGATATTCTATTTAGCTTGAGTAATTATTCAGCTTGCAAAGCACCTGGTTCCTGCTCGTGACTTGTTTTCAGATTGGTGCATTAGTGTGAGTGCTAAGCTACAAGAGATTTGTTTTACTTTGCAACAGCAGCAGTTTTGTCCAAAAGTGTGCACGTTGATTTCAGCTTCAAGTTTTTACTTGCTGTTCTCGAGTTCTGGTGCAGGGGAACAAGCAGCATCGCTGCATGTCGAAGTCCAGGCACCAACGCCTGCTGTCCAGTTTCTAGCTGCGTAGCTTTTCTTCAGTTCGTCCATTGCTTTGTTTCCGTGAAACGGCAGCGCAGATCCTGCCTTAGTTGCTAGCTCGTGAGGTCCAGCATTTGTTGCTTAGCTTGCTCCTGCCTTGCTTTCAACTCGTGTGTTGTCACAATCAAGCTACAGTAATAAATTTGTTTAGTCATGATCAGCTTGTATCTCACAGCTTGAGTGCACTGCATTTTGACATTCTCATTTGCTTTTTAACTCATAGCTTATTCATTTGTGCTCCAAATTGAGAACTAGTTTTTGTAGTGACTTTCTACCGATCCGCGGGATTTTATCTCGGAAGTACTCGCCACGTAGTCGACGCCGCAGATTTTTAGCTGGTGAACTCACTTCTTCCTCTCGTAGGTTGAGCGACTGAGCTCCTGCTCGACTAGCCTCGCCGCGCAGTGTAGCGATAGTTTGAGGTGTTCCCGGTGTTCCTACGAACATCCACCCAATCATTTGGGTCGCGACATCTCGTGCCTTTCGCTCGTGACACCTCGCACTAGTTAGCACGCATGTTACTCGCCTCCGCTTGAGTTTGTCTTTTGAGGCTGGGTGTCAGCCTAATGACCCGAAAATTGAAAAGGAAAAATTGAGGGCCCCATTCACACCCCCTCTCGTCAGCTGCCGTCCTTCACCAAAGCACATAGTGACTAGCCACCTCATAAACTAAGGAATTTGCAGCTGGTTTTTAAGGAGATCGACCAGAGTGGTTTTTGGGTGATCAACAACAATCCTTAGGTCGTTGGTCGATCCAAAACATATCAAAAACTTTTGAAGGAAAGGGATAAGAAGTAACTGGATGAAGTCTCGGATGGCACACTAGTGCCGCGGCGCGCTACTCAAGTATTTTTCCGTTTCATCAGCTCACTTTAAATTTTCGTGTTCATTTGTTTAATGTCATGATTCGTATATAGCCAGATAACTGTCAAGCATAACAAAAATCAATGATTGTACAGTTCAAAGTCGAACTACACTCGAATCGAGGAGTACTACAGTGTAGCATTTTGACACCTGCCTGTCTATTGTTTTGTCTTTTTGTGGGACTATGGCAAAGGCAAATAGCCCTTGATTTATTATGCCTAGCATGCCCATGGACCCATACTCAGACATTCTCTGCCAGGACCACAGCCACAGCCACAGCGCTATGTGTTTGAAGATTTCCTGCTCCAACGATGGGATATAAGCATGCAAATAGTAGCTTGGGCTGCCGTAGTGAGTGCACAGACAATCCTACTACGCCTGGGTGATTGAGAGTAGCTTAACATAATGGGTAGAGAAATACTAGTGACTCCCATGACATTCGCCACGACGGAGGGAGCTCTTTGTAGTACGAGCACTGTTGTATCGTAAAGCTGGAAGCTTTTTCGTACACGGTGGTCTACAATGATTACCACGCCAGCACTTTTCACCTCCGGGTCTTCTGCTCCCGGCACGGCACCACACCAGCTAGCCGGAGGCAAGGCCCGCACGCAGCCTCTCACCGCCGGAAGGAGTCAGGACAGGACAGCACGGCTTTGGCGCACCCCAGGCGGCCCAGGGTCAACTTTTAGATGCGGTGAGTGTAGGCTTTGATTTCTTTTTGTTTGCTTGGAGCCGTGTGTGTGTTTGGTTTTCATATGGGTGATCGATCCTATCTATCCTGGCTCCATAACAAGTTAACATCCCGATGATGATGGCGAAGTGAGCTTTCCTAAGTACTTTTTGGCCTGGGACTTCGGTAATCTCATGTCCCGTGCCGTGCTGCTCGCCTGCACCTGCACGGAGTCGAGAGGAGACGAAAAAAAAAAACGCTCAGCGACCAATGAATCCACGTCTCGACACGGCAAAAATTCCGAGGGCAAAACTGAGAGGGGTGGGTGGTCCAGCAACCCGGTGTTTGCGAGCCATGGTCGACCGAGCCCCGTCCCCGATGCCCGCTAATCACCGCCGAGCTGCTCCCCGATCTCCGGGCCATCCGCGGCCAGGGCAGGCACTGGGTATTGCGCTAAGCAGCCGGTTTCGACGCGCGCGCGAGGGCGCGAGGGCACAATCAATGCCACCAGCCCACCTCGCTCGTACACCTGTCTCACCCGGGCAAAACCGCCCGGCGCCACCGCCGTCCAACCCACTCCACTCCACTGTTGCCTTCCCTGCCGCCTGCCCGCGGCAGTCGTCACTCCCATCCCACCCAGTGCCAGTGCGAGTGCCCGTTGCGCTGCTTTATTCCCCTGCCTGCCCCAGCTGCAGCGCCATACATACTCCTGCCGTTTGACCTCGAGCCCTGCACATGCCCCCACCCCCACCCGCTCCTTTCCCCCCCGCCATTAACCTGAGCACGGCGCAGCGCTGCCCCCGGGTAGTCGAGAGGTCGACGGCGACTCCGCCCTCGGCCCACGCAAAAGTCATTCCTTTCCCTGCTCGGTTGCTCTGCTGCTGCTCGCCCCTGACCGAAAAAGCTCCTGTTTTGCAGGCCTGTGCCCGCCATTACGCCCTGCTCCAGTGCCCGCGCTGCCCCTGCCCCTGATTCAATGCCTTCATGAAAGCAACCCTCGTCTCGTCGCGCATATCACATCACATCCTCCCCGCCCCGTTGCTCTGCTCCCTCCCCGTGCCTCCCCAGCCTCCCCCAGCACTCCACGCACGCTCGCATCCTCCCTCACGCCTCGCTGTAAACTCCAATCCAGCGTTTTTCAGGCTTGAAGCACCCAGTGTGTCCGCGCCTGCCTCCCTCACGCCTCGCCGGCCGGAAAGCTCCAACCGAGGTTTTTTTGTTTGTACGCACCCGCTTGGCCCTTGCTGTGGTCACATCGCCCGTCGCTCAGCAAAAGTTTGGGATCAGCAGGGTACTTAGTTTATTTTTTTACTTACATTCGTACATCGAGCAAACGCTACTGCATTGATGTGATTTTCGTGATAAATAAATTCCTTTCGGCGGTAAAGTTGAGGCGTACTAAACACCAGTTCCCCGCTGCGGTGGTGTCCTGTCCCCTCCTCATGTGCTCCGCGCGTCAGTGAAGCCCCAAAAGGACCGGGAGCCCGACGTGCGCGTCGTCGCATCTATACCGCGTCTATACCTTCGCCTGCTGCCTGCTGATTCTATCTTGCCGTGGCCGACCTCTCTGATCTCTCTTTTCTCGCCCCAATTCTGATTGCTCGCGAGTTCCAATCTCGGTGCCCGCCTTCATCCATGCGCGCGGGGAATGCAGGTTCTGCAAGCACCTGCCCGCCAATCTCGTTCGTCACGGTTTTCGACTTGAGCTCGAGGTAAGGTAACCCCTCATTTCTGCTGGCTGTGGCAGGCAGGCACCCAGCCTCTGTTTCTTGCTTCTTTTATAGTATTTTAATTTTAATTACTCGATGGAATTTTAATTACTGGTACTAGGCTTGTTGTATTTTGTGCCGCTGTTTGATGTGATTGTGATGTGTAACTGAAGCGGGGTTTTCTGGATTCTTTGCTGCCAGTGCCAGTGCTAAAGTGCTAGCCATCTTCTCCAAGCTGCTGACGCGTGTGACTGGCTTCTGTGCTTTCTTTCCTAGGAGGGAGTGGGAGTGGAGTGGAGGAGCGTGAAACGGAAGCTGGGCGCTTGAGAATGGAGAGCTGAGGGCGGCGGCCGCGGAGCCCCGGAGCGACAGAGGCCCCCGGCGGCGGCGGCGGCGCGGAAGGTGCCGGGTGGTGTACTACTCACCTGAGCTACCTGAGCACCCGCAGCACTTCGTCGAGGTGCCGCTGGCCTCGTCGCGGACGGGCTCTACCTCAGAGGTAAGCGACGCGACCTCGCACGCAATTCCAGCTTCTTTTACTGCCGGTGCTCGTTTTACCGACGATGGTCCTTTTTCTCTCTGTCCCTGGCGGCGGCGGCGGCCGGCGGGTTTCAGATGCGATTAATCACCTCAACTTGGTGCGCGGCAGGGGCATGGCGGCGGGATGTACTCGTGGTCCTGCAAGAGGTGATGCAACACTGCTCCTTGTCCCGTGATGCTGCTTTTCTTGGCGATGTGTGTGTCCCGTGCTGACTCCAGTCAGTCGATGGTTGGTTTTCAGGAGCTACAAGAATGGGTTCGTGTGGCACGACCTTTCCGAGGATGACCTCGTCCTCCCGGCAACCGACGGCGAGTACGTGCTCAGGCCTGAGCTCGTCGACCAATCCCCATCAGGTAAGCATATTTATTTCACAATTTTGCATATTTATATGATCTTGGACTAGAAAATTCAGTCCTCAATGGTTCAACTCACCTCGTGACAGTGTTGGCATGCTCGCTGATTAGTAGTGTCTGTCTGTTCGAGGGTCCATTTTACCCTGTCAGTAGCGGCAAACAAAAGCAACAGAGAGCAGTGAGCTAAAGAGGCTCCACGGCAAGCCATGGCCAAGCTACAGATCATTCCTACCCATCCTCCCCTCCTGTAGTAGCGTGATAGTCGTGAGAAGCCAGGCCGCGACGGTCACCGTCTGTGCCTTCACAAGATGAGGATGACAAATTCTCTCTCCCGTGCAGGGATCATCGCCTTGGAGACCATGTCACAGGAGCTGGAGGAGCCCTCTCAGAGGACTCAACTGCCAGCGAGCGGGTCTGCGAGCCCAGTGGAGTTCAGAGTTTGCAAGCCCACCGGCTGCATGGATGCTGCGTAACTCAGACTCGATGCATCTCGGCAGAAGATCAGGAGGCCGAAGAGCACCCGAGATACGCAAGAAGAGCCCTGAGCTAACAGATCATGATGCTGTTGTTCGTGAAGTCACCGAGTACCGGCAAAGCCATCCTCGCCGGTCAGCTGATCTCCATGGCATCTCCAGGGAACTCCTGCAACAATGTATTACTTCCATTGAGCATGCCTCTCAACCCAAAAGCATAAGTCCGAGAGTTTAGGAGTCGCTGGATACGAGCGGACAATGTGACGAGCAGCCTTTTAGGACTTTCTTTGAAGAGGAGGATATTGTTGAAGTCTCTACTGCCCGAAGCTAAAGCCACGAATGTACTGATGCAGCTCATCACTCTGTGGCCTCACTTTCGGTGAAGGATCGTGAAAATGCCGGAATAGTTCAGACATACAGTTGCTGTTCCTAAACCTGGAAGTTCCCCTACACTGTTACTCTCGCACCCATGATGATGGTGGGTGAGCTTGATTACCTGTCAGAAAATCCCAGGTTAATGGGAATGAGGTTGGAGCAGTGCTGAATACTTCAGTGGGAGTCCTTATTGAGACTAAGATGCAAAAGAGATGTTCCAGCTGAAAAGATATTCAGTGCTCAAACGGTCTTCTTCCTACAATGCAGAAAGGTAAGTTTCTAGTGCTTCTGCCATCATCTTAATATTGAGCTTTAAATAAATTAATATTTGGGATACTATTGTTTCTGGGAAATCATTGGCACAAATATGTATAGACTAAACTTTCTTTCAAAACCGTACATAATTCTTTTGATGTAAGTACAAAGGCTTAATAATCTCTAGTGATGTGCTTACTGACCTTAGATTTTGAAGATAATATTTCTAACTAGAGCAACTCAACTGTTCATACTTTTATAATCCATGACTTCATACTCATTATGTATCGCAAAGCGTTTGCTTTGTCAAACGGATTATTGTTAGTTATGTTTCCTTTCCAAAATTAGTTCTACATCATGCAGTAGAGCCAATGATATATGGGCATTGAATCCAAAAAGTTTTGCCCAAATTGTTGATGGCGACGCAAAACCGTTAGTTGGTTGCATATATGTTTTGCAATTTGATTGGGGTTGGTTTTTAGGCTGGGATCCAGAGTCAAGAGTTGGGGAAGAGCAGCGTAAGCACTGGAGAGAATATTTATGAACGCTAGGACCATTGCTCTCTTGCAGTTGCCTAGCACTAACAGGCTGATACCAGTGAAACACTTCGTACGGTTGAAATATATAATGCCAGCAGTAGCTGGCATGTATCTATCGCCAAACAAAATAGCAAAAAGTACGGGAAATTCCACCTGCTGGGAGAGAATTTGAGGTCCGCAGGACGTGATTGGTAATGAGAGAGGAGTAGCAAATACTGGCGTGGAAACAGACAAAACACACAAATCTCTGTTTCAATCTACTCTCTTATGTTACTTTCTTTGGAATCTATCTGAATGTTACTATCCTTAGACAGGTAAGCTAAGTGACTAGTTTTATGAACTGGCTTAGTATAGTAAAAACGAAAATACAGGTCGATCGGATTTGCTAATTTCTCTTCTTTCCCTCACTTAAAGTTTGTGTCACCGATTTACTTTGAAATTTCGCTGATTCCCTCTCATTCCCACAACACGAGCCGCTTGTCAATGATGTATAGGACTCACGTTAAGCTGGGTGCCAGACAAGACTCTCCTGTTGCTCTCTACTGAGATACAGAAGGCGACCCTGGATGGTCTCATCCTCATGAACAGTCAGTTGTATTGTATCTTTCCTTAAGCTGTCATTTGCCCATTGGCGGGACCATTTTAAAAAGAAAATACTGCAACTAACAAGACAGTGGGTCGCATTCCATTCATCTGCATTGCTGCTAGGATCATGGCTTCTTCATCAGTCTGTTAAAACCCAAAATTCTACCTGGCAGAGACGCAAACTTATATAATTTAACAAAACGCCATTGGCGCACTTTTGACATATGAATGCAGTAGCATTTTGATGACCTGATTGTGCTTTTGGCGTATGCGAACTCATTTTTACATTCTTTTCATGGCAGGAACATGCTCTCACGCTTGAATCCAATCTGCAGGGGCCGGCGACGCTCTAGATTGCACAAGACGTGAGGAGTGAGGATAAACCGACGACACATCATCGCGCACGCGAGGTGCTCGCCCCGGACGCCAATCCTGTCGTCCTTCCCTGCACCCGGAAGGGCGGCGACTCGCTCAAGTCTCCCGGCCTCCGACTGCCGCCGGCGGAGCCCCTCGGCCCGCAGGACTGGGACGACGCGCCTCCGGAATCTTGTAGGAGCAGTGAGGTTTGCCGACGCCTCGGATCGCGCCGTCGGCGACCACAAGGGCAGACTCGTTCAGGAAGGAGGAGAAGCTCGTCAAGATCGAGAAAGTTAAGTGCCGCCCGTGGCCTTCCTTACCTGAACCTCTACTGTGAAACTCTTTGTCAGTGCTCGGTATGCACTCGATCCATGCTTGGTTTTTTCTTCTTGTTTTGGCCCCGTCGTCGTCGTCGTCCTGACGCAGTGGAATAATCTGGCCGGGCGTGTGGTTCGATCCTTCTTGGTATTGAGGGCTGTCGTGTTGGTGCAGGCTGTCGTCCGGAGCCCGCGTCGTGATCCACTACCGTCCCTTGCGACGACAGTGACCAAGGCTCTGAATGAACGCTCAGAGGACTGGGAGGGTGACAGTGCTGCAGCCTGCAGGCATCCTGCTGCTGCTTTGGCAAATTCGAGGGTTTACATTGCTTGAAACATGCATTCAGCTGGATGACCTCAAAAAGTCGGTTTTTACTTTCTCCCTTAGAAATTTTAGGTCCCCTTATCATTGTATAATTGCCTATTATAATTTATCATTTTGCTCTTCGCGAAAAAGATGTATCGTTCATGTATTTTCTTGAACAAATTAAAGTTTAGGTTCGTTATGTGCACATACCGCGCACCGGGCCTCCAGCACACGAGCTACCGGGATGACTCGTGCTCTGAGCGTGCCTTCATTTGTCCGCTGTGGTTTCATAAAATTTTCTTGTATTGGTCAGTGATAGACGATAGAACATAGAAGTGTGGCGAAATGACAATGAAGTAGTACTAGTATGTATTAATCGGACCGTTTGACCCTGAATGGCACTTTTACGCTGGGCCATGTATGCAGCCCATAGGTCCATGGGGCCTCGTAGTTGATGAGGGTTGATATAGGAATATGTTTCATTTGATGATCGTCCTAACTCTTTCAATGAATTTAGAAGTCTATTATAATGTTTTCAGATTCTTTTATTTATAGATTTCTACATGTGTTTCTCATTTTTATAGGTATAAATAATTTTTTTCTTAAAATATAGAGATATTTCAAGCGCTCTTATATTTTATTTGCACTCATCGTGTCACAATCTACATATAGATTTAGGTTTCTGCTGCACTGTCGAGTAGGTGATGCGGGTATGGCGTGGTTAGTGCGATTGGCGACGGTTGGAGGTTCGAATGTGTGTGCAGGAGGGTGGGAAGGGATTAGTTGATTTGCGCTGGTCTTGTTGTGTTCGAGCCTCCATTGGTTCGTTGGTGACACTTTGCCTTTAAAATTAACTAGTACTTAGCCAAATTGCTGATTAGATTTTTAAAAGGACTCTCTAGTTTGCCAGTCTGTTTCTTCCACAGCTGTAAGTATATCACTGACTCAAAGAAATGTAGTTCTTTTTCATGTTGTTTTCCATCTGTAAGTAACTTTTAGGGGCTGCTAAGGTCACACACCGTACAGATGCCTGTATTATGTATAGCTTATATGCTAACTATGGGATATCTGTTGTGGACACTCTTAAATTTTCAGATCTGCTGCTACTGGAAAAGCATCGGGTGGTGGATCGATACAACTCATGCGGCAAAGGCATCAACTTTTACGGGACGAAGCTGAGCTTCCTTGGTCACTTCTTTGGCACCTCTATGGCGAAGGTATGGTTCCAATTTCTTTGTTTGATACTTATAAACAGATCTTTTCATCCTTTCTATGATTTTCATAAAGCGATTACAATAGACTATATAAATGAGGTACATCATTGATTAGCAATTTATGTGTATTTTTCTTGATTATTTGATCTGCTTCATGACAGGACACCCAGGAGCTTTTCTGGAAGTTGTTGGTGGTAAGACATTAAGTTACTACCTACTGGTGATTTCAGTCGTCCTCTTTGTTTGCAATAGATTATCCTTTTGATGATATGTATGTATTCACCAAACTTGTACCAATGTACTTGTAAACAGTCGCCACCACTATCGCAGATCAGTGAGGCTTTTGCCGTTTGTATGCGGCGAGACATCACAGCACAACTGTGTCTCATGGATCATACTTTTAGCTAGAAAGGTGCAGCTTCTGAAAGGCTCTCTTGACTTGAGAAGATAGCAAGATATAATGACTACATTACCTAGTCCAATTTTGTGGGAATTCTGTAGTGTCATCTGATTGACATTGAATGGAGTAACCTGCCACTAATATACTCCCTAGGTCCCCAAAGACACTTTGGTATTTTTAGGGATATTATTTATAGGACAGATTGAGCTTAATAGAAATTAGACATGCACCCTGATTTGAAAGCAAAGGTGATCCACGCTAATCATGAGGATCTTCAAGCTGCTAATTTAAAAAGAATGTGTGTAAGGCATGCAGGCTGCAATTTCCGGCTGATATGTGTCCAGCCTTAGTGCTCTTATATAGTGTTAGATGTTAGTATGTTAAGCTATGCGCTACAGCTATAACTCATGACATGCACCCATGGCTCATTCATAATGATCTATCCTGGCTTCCTCTGATTCAGTTATTTCTAGCTTTACCCTTTGGACTCTTTTCTGTTGGTATTGGTCATATGACAAACCATAGAGCAGCTAGCTGATTGACTTCTATCGTCTGAGCGAGCAAATTAATAAGATGGCATCCCGCACTTATTATTTACTCATGTAGGTGAGAGGACCTCATGTTGGTTCATAACACCTGCCAAGTTCTGGTGTTTTGGCACAGTACACAGAAGGTATCTCAAAGTGTGTGTTACTAATGATTCTACTATAGTGAAGCATGTTGATTTTGATGCCTCCAATCTCGTGGAAGGGCCCAACTTCTTCCGGATGACAAGGTAGGCTATAAGAGTGCATATAATCTGATGCTGATGCTGGAAATGTGCATTTGACAGTTGGTTTCATTTGACCTTTTCTGCGACCGTTCTTTTCCACTCATATGTGAACTAGTCAATCTTCATATTCCTATCCCTGTGTTTTCCTGGATTTCCTTGTTATACTTAATTCTTCAATGAACCAAAGGGAAAGAAATTGGCTCAGCGCCACCTATACTATGAAACAATGCTTATCAACCACAGAAATCCTGTTACAGGGAATAGTACCACATTGTCTTACCCATGTGAGCGTGGGGTGTTAGTCCCATAGTACTTTAGTCTATTTTGTATAATCAGCCGCATGAGGACCAATGCAATAAAACACGATGATACTATTCTCATTCCTATTACTCTCACATCCCCCACAGCTTCACAGCGGGAAGCGCTATAGGACGGTGAGAGAGACCTGGAGAATGTGCTGACTCACCGCTTTTCATTTCAGATGACAGTATAGTAATAGCACATTTCCTATATCTGCATAAGCCAGAAGCAAGATATGAATTGCTTCTAGAAGATGTGGACTCTTTTAAGAGCAGGAAGATTGGAAGGAGGCATGTGAGTTTAGCGCGTTCTGCTCGCCAGGTAAGACTCGCCATGTCGATGGGTGTGATTCACTTCATTACTCATCTCTACTATTATTTTCTGATGCTGACTAGTGAGTATACTTTCAGGCATGGAGAGCTGCCACTCTTTTGTCCTTTTGAAAATGTGGCATAGATATAGTTTCCCTTCCCTGGATGACAAGGTCACAAGAATGGTTACAGTAGAACACTCCAAGCTTCATTGAATCTTAGAGTGGTGTTGGGCAGTGGCGCGTCTTTGGAAATGGGCATCATATTAGTTTCAGAAATTTTTTTTTTTTTTTTTTTTTTTTTTTTTTTTTTTTTTTTTTTTTTTTTTTTTTTTTTTTTTTTTTTTTTTTTTTTTTTTTTTTTTTTTTTTTTTTTTTTTTTATTTGAACTCTACCACGTTTAAGATATGTCTCTTTCTGTGCTTTGTTTATAGTGCTAAATCATTGAACAACTGGTCTTTCTATTCTTTTAAAGTTTTGCTGCTTCACTACATGCACCTCTCACTGATAATATCTCTTTTTCAGAAAATTGCCAAATGATGCAAGATGGAGGCTGCTATGAGATGGCTGCATATGCTTTTACAGTGCAGTAACTTAAAAGCGTATCTTACTGTCTAGTCACGATCTGCAGGAGGTACATGTTGTAGATTTGATGTTATTATTATTTCCAGATAGGCTTTGACTGCTGGTTTGGCGATGCATCTTTTTAGAATTCCTTTCTAGTCAGCTTCGTGGGGGTACTGGCAAGATCTTGGCTAGATGTTCAAGTGGATCTACAATTATCTCAGTACCAAAGCAAGTAGACCAGATGAAAAGCAGCTTGATGATGACATTTGAGCCGGAGCCCAAAGTTCAGTTGGTCCAGAGAAAGTTAGATAACACAGTGTTCTTGGATCAGCAACCTCGTCGATTTAACTGCTCTTCTCCAGAAAACTGTCACTCAAGGTATTTAAATATTTAGTAGCTTTCCCCGTGGATCCCATCCATTTTTCTAATTACTTTATGCGTTATTGTTCACCTCAGTGTGGATGCAGAAGTGACCTTATCCATGCACTGTGTGTCTCGAGCATGCGCGAGCAGCACTCCACAAATTCAGGCATTTTTGTTTCAAGTATATGAACCGCTGAAGGACAATAACCTTTTGATTCTCTGTGACCATCCGCATTTTTATCTATGTCTCTGTAGGATTTACTGAACTGAGTAAATTGCTCTGCCATGACAGCACCGAATAGGGCTAATTTTATGAGAGCATGTTCCTGATAATATGCCAGTTTGTGTTTTACATTTGACAAAGGCTCTTCTAGTAATGCATGCAAAATTCCAAAGCGTATGAACATGTCTTTGTTACTTGTTTTCTGTCTTGGAGAGTTGTAACGTTGCAATTTCTAACCCAAGTAACTTCATGATGTTGACCCATTTTAACTGGAAGGCACATAAGGATCAGTAGTGCTAGCGAACTTCATTGAAAGTTCCCTCAAATTAAAGTGATATCATCATGTACCCATTTTGGGCCTGTGGATCCCCAAATTGTCTAACTGCAGAGTGAATCTCATGAGTGGAAATAGACCCCATCTTCTTGACCTTCTATGGTCGTGGTTATCACCCACTGCAGAGGAAACCATACATAACACACTGCAAGGTAGAGTCCTTTGTGATTGTATATGACAATCTCAACACATAAATCCGTAATCATCACACTTTTCACACCAGCGTGACCATTCCAGGCCTCTTTGATGACCCTCCTGAGATGATCACAGCTTTTAGAGGCGTATATATATTGTTCTGAAGCTGCGGCACCTTTTCATGTGATGAAATGGGCCGATACTTTGGATGAAAAACTGGTCACTGAATTTGGTGATCTCCATCATACAATATGGGCATATTTATGAAGAAGTAATCTTGCATTGGGTATTGAGGCTCCAACTTTAATTTTTCGCTTCTCTTCTTGGGGGGCTTAATCACCAGTATTACTGTTGCTTATCATCCATTTGGGTGGATTTTAAATTTCCACCTCTGTATTTTGTACTATAGTATGAACAATTTGATAAATTACAGTTACATAAGTAGATGCACGTTTTCCATCAAATCTATCAGGGGCTTGATCCTTTTTCTAGTATTATTTTATCTAAACCAAGTATTGTTGGTTTAGTTTTGTTGATTCACATTCTCACCCTTTTAGTCCTTTCAGATGTCTGTATGCCTTTCTGATTGTATTTATCATCATAAATGAAAATTTAATGACTGGAATGATTGATGCATTTTGTTCAGCCAGCAGCAGTTGCAGGTTACTTCACGATCTTTTTCATTTGTTAATCCACTCAGTCCTTGTTACCATGACATCAACAAAATTGCTATTCAATGTTTGTCAGGAGATTACTTGATTTTCAGAGGGAATGTGTTTCATATGTACAATATGGAGTTGAGGGAGGGGAACAGTTACCTTTGATGGCTAAGCTTTTTGGCACATTTCTCAGGTGCTGAGTCATCGCATTGGTTATTTTGTTCAATTTGCAGGAAATTATTAAATTGAGATTGAGTACATCTGTACATGCAGAAGGCTGACTGTAATATGAACGGCACAATGCTGTGCGTGGTATTCAGAGGACTGGAGGGAGTCAGTCCCCACCTTTCTTTGTGGCATATTTTGAGATTTTTGACGTTTGCTAGATCTTTTTGCTTGTGATACAGAATCATGTGCGTGCAGATGCTTAGGTGGGCTAGCTTTCAGGTTGCTGGCTAATCTGTGAGCAGGTCATGACCGGAGCATCATTTCAATGCATCGATGATGTCCAGGGGCTGGAAAGAACCTGCTGTGATGTATTGCCGCACGTTTTCAGGAAATGGAAACAGAACAATGAATTTGGGTGTATAGAGTCTCCCGTGGGCATTTATATATTGTAATGTTTATATCCTCTCTCTTTACCGTGGTTCACAACGCAATGGTGCACGAATGATCTAGCTGACAGCAGCGGCGAAGGTGGCCTGTAAACAGGGCTGTGTGGCAAAACGATGTGATCAATGTGAATGAAGGTTCTGAGTGCAGGATTTGGTTTTGTCCAGTAGGGAACGCACCAGAGAATGTAGAAACAAGTCAACGTCATCACCTCCATCGCTTGGCTAGGTCCGTAGGGAGGTCTTAGTTTAGCCGTTTGGATATGTAGAAACTCCTGCGTCTACCGTTAACAAACGCTAGTGATTACTCGCGTGCTTTGTGTTCCGGCTGGAATCCGGGCTGACATAAGCTTAATGCTCAGCGAGAAGGTACGATGAGAATGGGATCACACGTGCACAGTTTATTCAGCATCGAGTCCAAAGGTCAAAACCGCTTAGACTTCGCTTAGAGATCTATGTAGTATGCAGTAAACATACCTGAAACCCTGCAAATTGTCGAGTAGTAAGCTTCCCCTTTCTTATATTTCAGTTTGGTGTAAGCGTGACAAAACCCGCGGTATATTTCCTCCTGTTAGCTGCGATGGTTTTCAGGAAGTGATACATGCGATCGATGTTGATTTGTTGTGAGAGAAAAGATATTATACTAGCCAATGCTTGAGAGCTTTGCATGAGCGCTATCAACAGGAACTAATCGCGTCTCTCTTCATGAAGAAATTTGATGCGGTTATGGCACATACGAGTGAGAAACGAGAGAAGGCACGGGATAAATTTAAATCGCACCACTGTTTACATCTGCAACGCAATGGGGAATAGACAGAAGAAAAGCGATCAACAAATGCTTCGTGGCTGCCAAATACAGTGACAGCAAATCGTCCCAGCTGAAATCTTGGACGAAGAAGAAGGATGTTGCAGACATGACAAAGATTTAAGATTTTACAGCTTGTACGCTAGCGGTGTGGTAACAACTCAACAAGATCACCAAGATCGAAGCCCCCTAATCGTGCTCGTGCTCGTGCTACGCTACGCGCCTCACTCTAACTCCCAGATCGCTCTTCTGTTCTCCATGGTCGCCTCGCACGTCGCATGCTCATCGCCTTCTCCCTCGCTGCTGGTGCTGTCGGTGGAGACCGCCGCCACCCGCCCCGCCGCCGCGGACACCGGAGGAGCAGGAGCGGCTACACTGCTATGGACGTGTAGGAGTGGCGCGTACGTCAGGCGTAGCGCAGGCGGCGCGCGGTGAAGCGCCTGCCGAGTGCACGCGCGCTGGCGGAATAGCAGGGCAGCGGCGGCGGCAAGGTGTTGAGTGGAAGGACGGCTGCTGCATCGCTGCATGTGGACTCCTCCCGCGAGCTCCAGCGCGCTGTGGACGCGCGCCGCGTCGGCGTAGCCAGTGCTGATGCTGCTGCGCGCTCAGCGCGGCGACGCCGCCTCTCGACTCTGCACGCGCCGCATCGGCGAACGCGGCGGGGGTGTCTGAGCCGGCCGTCGTCGTCGCGACGTCGTCGTCGCTCGCTTTGGGCCGCCGGCCGCGGAGGATGCGGCGGCGGCGGCGGTGATGGTGACACTACGGAACCTCGCGTAGCCGGCCCACCGCGTGGCGCGCAGGCGGTCGTACTCGTCGCGCATGGCGCGCGCGACGCCTCCCTCGTCGCAGGTGACCGTGACGCCGGGACGATCCTCGAGTCCCTCGTCCGCGAGGCGGTGCCTGTGATGCTGATGGCGCGCGCCTGCTCCGCCGCGCCGAGCCGCCGCGCCGCCGCGCGGCCACCATGCATCCGCCAGCCGCGCCGCCGGAGTCTCCGGAAGGACACCGACGCGCGGTACGACGACGGACGCGCGTCTCGCCGCCGACGTACCGGGAGAAGCTCGCCGCTCAGTGGCCACAGGGCAGGGAAGCGGCCGCCGTGGCTACGCACACCAGCTTCGCTGTGCGTGGTCGTCGCCGCGGCGGGAGGCTGATTCACGCGCCATGGGTGCGGTGATCGGATCGATCGAGTCAGAAACGGGTAGAGTGGTGCTGCGCTGCCTGCGGCTGCGGCGCGGAGTGTGGGATCGGGAGGGGTCGCGAGGAGATTGGTGTGGGGTATATTGGCGGAATAAGCTATGGCGGGTCGGATGGAAATGCTGCGTGTTGATCGTGCGTGTATATATGGACCCAGGAAGTGCGAGGCCGAATAGGAATTCAAATCGAGATTCGGAGAATGGGGAGTTGAGTCCGACAACAAGGGAGTTTCAAGTTTTCAAGTCGGTACGGGTTGCGGGCTGCAAACTGCAATGTCACCATGGGCCGGGGCAGGTTACCAGCCAGCGCCGCCATTTGGCCCATAATTAGCCCACCGTCTTAGAAAATCCAGACAGGCTACAGCTGGGCTCAGAAGCACTTTCGCAACATCAGGCGTGACAGCGGCCCATCACCCATCAGGAAGTTTGTTTCTTTGTCAGTATCACCCAGCAAGAGTTGATTTCGCGAAGAGTGTGATGGCAGAGAGAGACAGTGCTGCCCTCTCCAGAGCCTAATGTTTTGCTGCTTCAGTGCGGTATGTTCTCTACACTTTGCCAACAGACTGTATGATTTGCAACATTTTAGCTTAATAATTTGCGCCGGCAAAATATCAGCGCATACCCATATATATTTACACTATTTGGCTTGTGGCCAGTAACTTCTCTGTCTCCACGAAAAGAATGCAATTCTAGAACATATGACACAATCGTAGAACAGTGGTGAAGTCAAAGGATTTGACTAAATTTATATAAAAAGGTACTAATATATATCATACTAAAAATAGTTTTAAACTTATAATAGATCAAACTAATTTTCATAATATATTTATTTGGCATCATAAACTTTAATAACTAGATGGATTTCTGCGTGTTGCTTAGCGGGTATGAAGGAGAAATCTATGAGTTAGGACTATCACACTCACGATTCTTTTTCATTCTAATTATTTTTGCTTTACTCTATATCAGCTACCATGGGTGGGGATTCACCTATAATTTTATCAAAAAATATATATCCATGAGATCTTTGTTTTGGAAGGAATTATTATCAATGGCGTAATCGAAAATTTAATTTGGTTTTTGATTTGTGAGTTATAATATAGTTAGTTGAATGAGTGGGGTCCACGATGGATGTCATGTGCACTGGCATCTTTGCATAATGTAGTAGATTTAACTTATATATTTGGTAAAACTTTAGACTTATAGTGAGACTGCACTTAGAATTGCATTATTTTTGAGATGAGGACAGTAAGTGGTAACTCATTCTCACAAACACGTCTACAAAGTAAAGTGTAGCCAAGGACTAGCTGGGGGCAAACTTCAATGATCGACTAAACCAAATCAAGAATATTTGCAATTCATCAGCATTAATGCATCCATACTTTTGCAATCACACAATTTTAATGCATACGTTGAGATATTACATCAAATTTAAAAGAATAAATTGATAGTTTTTGCATAAATATAGGGTAAAATACAAAAATAAAAATAAAAATAAATAAACCTATATATAAAAGTCTTGCACCAACTTTAGCTGGGGCAGCTATCTCAAACTAAGCTAACATACCATAAGCACTACTGCATCTACACAAATCTAGTAAGATGAGATTGAAAGTGATCTTGGCAGGGGTGGATGGTGCGTGATTTATGAATATGTACAGTATCGATGTGGAATTGTGGTCTCATTTTAATACCCGTGTGATCTGAACTAAGTGTCTCGACCTAGTCATGAGTTGTGATCTCGACAGTGAACTTTGAACTCCTCCTCTAGCCTTCTAGATATGGTGAAAGTGAGAACTGTGAACCGTAGCTTAGTTATTTTTAAACTTTGAGCTTCAGTTTATCATTCACATTTTGAGATATTTCTAACCTATTTTTCATTGCAAAAAGTTTAACCTCTGAACTTTTTGTGTGTGTGTGTGTGTTTTTGTGATTGTGAATTGTAAAGATGTTACGGGTATTCACGACTTAAGTT
>JADLZK010009615.1:0-91587 GCA_015847255.1 Hyparrhenia diplandra | reverse complement strand
GGATGAGTATGTGGGTCCAACAATATAAAATAATCTTTCTTCTTGTCTCACTTCCACATCGCCCACATCGGCCCACTGCGTAGCCTACCACTGGTATTATTACTATCTTGGACGCCCCTCGGGGTCGTTCGTTTCTGAGCGGAGGGGCCAAAGAATTACTCAACCGGATAATACTTACGAGAGTACAAACTTACAATTTGAGCACAACAGCAAGCGCAGCAGTTGAATCGCGCCGCCTAGTGGCAGGGGACAAAAATTGGGTACTCCCCTCCAAGCGCGAGCGACGCGTGGCCAGCCTTTTCATCGTACGCTACAGGAATTCGCGACCAGGCATCGCTCCAATCCGGGTTCGTCATCGCGCGACGGCTCGGCTCCGCTCCAATCCCGTCATCGCGCGCCGGTGTAGCACTGTTGTATTCCTGGTTGAATAGATTTATTTTAATACTTAGGATATACTCCTCCTGTCCCCTAAATGTTTATCTACAAAACCGCTAGTGTTTTTCCTCACGAGGGCACGCCTTAGCGACACACGCGTAAAGAGACGGAGGGTATGATGTTTGGGAACGCGAAGTTCTGTCAGGTTTTGCGTTGAAGTCTAGGTAAACTATCCGCACTCATGTTTTACTATTTACTCCTCTATACATCCTACGCAGTCAAGATTCCCTTCTTTACGATTTGTATGTCACGTGCGCTCACTCATGTCTCCTTTATATCTTTACTCTACCCAACTACCATCGATTGGGGCTCACCTCTAATTTTATCTAAATATATTCATATGAGATCTAGTTTTGAAGTATTTATTGACACGAATTGATGGTGTAGTGGAATTTAATTTGGCTTTGTAGTTTATGAGATATAATGTTTTTTAGTTAGTGAAAATAGTGGACCCACTGCCAAGTGCCAACTGTTGCATGCACCCTCCATCTGCCTTCTCTCTCCTCCACCCTCTCTCACGCAACTTCCCCCGAGGGTCCCAGCGCACGGGTACCGGAGTTACTGGACAGGCTTTTGTCAGCGCTAGGAATATCGGGACAAGAGGCCATCTTAAGACATAGCGGGAGTTCTGACAAGGCCATTGCGGGGTTTTTTACCCCCTAAAGGCCATCTGGCACATAGCGGGGAGTTTACAGAAGACCCGCTGCAGGGTTTTTACCCCTGTAAAAGGCCATCTGGCACATAGCGGGAGTTTACAGACTCCCAGTGCAGCTAGTCTGTCCGCACCGCCGAAACTGGGAACCAAACTGTATAGCGCCTAAATCCGGGTCCCACACGTTTATTTTTCAGTTTTGTTGCAGCGCTGCAACTCTATCGCGTACTTGAGTAGAGTACTCCAACTACTACCGTGGGTCCCACAATTCTGGATTCCTTCCCCGTTCCTCTAGTACTCCAACTACTACCGCGACTCTGCTCGCCCAGGTGCTTCACCGGAGCTGCTGCCTCGCCGGAGATGACGCGGCGGCATCACTCCCTGCGCTGCTCGCGGCGGCTCGCCCAGGTGCTGTTCGCCAGCTACGCTCCGGCAGCAAGCTGGCCACGGCCGCGCGAGCAGCTCGCCATCAGCTGGGTCCTGCGCCCGCGGTGGAGGCGCGGTGGGCGTCTTCCTCGTGCTCCACGGCGGCGGGCTCCTCGTGCACGGACTGAAGCTGTGGGGGCGGCGAGCGTGCGGAACGGCGCAACGGTGTCCATGGAGCAAGCGCAAGCGGGTGGTGGTGGTGGACGTCGTCGGCGCGGCTCAAATTTGTGGCGCCGTGGCTCGAATCGTCCATGGCGGGTGCCTGCGGTGGCGTGGTCGGGAGGCGCGGCGAGGCAACGGAGCAGGGCGGCCGCGTCGGGCGAGCGCGGGTGGACTTGGGGCCTGCGCGGCCCTCCACCTCCCCGGCAGGTGCGGCGACGGAGCGGAGCAGCTGCCCGGCCGTGCACGCGCGCGATGGGAGTTCATCCGGCTCGAGCTCCGACGTCCCCAGTCGCAGTTCTCTCCCAGCGACGAGCCCTGCCTGGCGAGCCAGCCCCGGCGGCGCTACCTACCCTAGGCGACGCGGCATGGGCGCGACTCTCCTCGGCGGCCAAGCGGAGGCGCTCCGCGACGGGCCGACGGCGGGCCCCACACGCCACGTCCGCGTACTCCAGGACGTCCGCTGGTGCGCTGGGGGGAGCGTACCGGCGACTGTCGCGAACGGGTTTGGCGTACCCGCTGCAGGGAAACGGTACGCGATCTGCTCCTCCAGTACGCGTTTCGCGTACGCGGTGCAGACAGCCTCAGGCTCAGCTCTACATTCGCCTTTGCTGGCCCTAGAAAGCAACCTGTTCACGACATCATGGTCGATCGGGGCCCGGCCGGGTTCTCCTCGCCGTGCTATCCCCAAATCTCCCTCGGAAAGCTGGAAGCGGCACACCCCGTCCATGTGAGCAGAAAGAGGCCGGCTTCTTTAGCACACGATGCTGATGCTCTGCGCTCTCTCGCTTTGCCCGTGTGTGCGCGTCAGTGCGTGCGCCCTGTCCTTTGTCCCTAGCTCTCTAGCTACCTCGCGCATGGTATCCGAGGCGGCGCCGGCGCCTTTGGTTATCGTCGGCGGCTAGGGCTGACGAGACGCAGCACGAGGTGCCACGCTCATGCTCCCGGTAGCTCGGATGGAGTCTTGGAGATGTGGGAATTTTTTCTTTTGGCAATGGGGAAATAGGATTTCAATTTTCCAGGTTTTTGTCATGAACTCCGCGCGCCTAATTCCGCAATTCCGTCCGTTCTATAATTATATACTCCAAGCAACAAAATTTCTATAATTATAACTTTAATTAAGTTTTAGAAAATATGTTCGTCCTAAATTAGAATATTTCAGTTAAGATTATGCATCTAGAAAAATCAAATTGATCTATAATTTAGAATGGATAAAGTAATGCTTAAATAAGTATAGTGAAACTTTTTTTTGACAACAAGTATAGGGAAACTTTGATTCAGAACGAAGGAGTAAGCTATTCTAAATTATTATAGCCGCTACAGGCTACATTGAACGCCAATGACCTCACCATCAGGCTCTCTCGCGCACACATAAAAAATATATAAAATTTGAATAGTTTATACTGTGAACAGTAATTACTTCTCTTTAAGGTCAAAGGCAAATCTCCTCTCTGCACTGCACTTCTTTTGAAACGAAATCAGCGTGGCGCGTCAGTCCTGTAGCACACATGCGACAGGGAACTAGAAAGGTCATGAGGTGACGCCCAATGGGCGCGCGGTGACCGATGATACACAGATTTCTCGAAGACAATGCTTGCACTGCAATTTGACCTCATAGAAAGGAATGCTAAGAAATCGTCAGACTGGGGTCTCGCTGCCAATTGCAGTCTTGCAGATTCACTAGGTAGCTTATCAAAACTTTTACTAAAACACACCGATCACATCATAAATTGACATTGAACCCAAGTAACAAAGTTCGTGAAATAAACATAGTCATGGAGAGTACGGCGTCGCAGGCTCGCCAACTCTATTGTGTAGACCTATGCGGCTAAGATAATGTTTTATATTGGTAGAAAGAAATCTCCGATATATACGCCAATTAATCCACAAATAGGTTTTTCCGTATCTTGGTACCATTATATACACAAGTATATATGTAAAATATTAGTGCATGTCACATGCGTAATACTGCATGTCTTGAATCACAAAACCTAACAAATTATATTATACTCACCATATAAATATGCATGCCTCTAAATATGCATGCCTTTTATTGCGCCGATCGGGGCGGGGCAAGGACAATGGCGCAGGTGTGAACGACACGCGAGCGAGGACCTTCTTGGTGGCCCTTCTGCTTCTCGGCGTTCCGTCGGCGAGCCTTCTCAGCTTGGGCTTGCGACGGCGGCGCGGCTTCACGGTAGGGAGGGAGAGCAGGCGGTGCCTCCTTAGCACGAGCTTGCAACAGCGGCGTGGCTTCATGGCAAGGAAGGAGAGCAGGCGGTGGCGTGGGCAAGCTTCCTCCGTTTCAATTTAACAGTGAAAAAATCAATATACACCCTCTGCAACGGAACCAAATATATAAAGATCTCTGCATAACCTTATTTTTGCACAACCAAACCCTCAATTTAGCAAGAAAAAACTCCTACCATCACATCCATTCCAATGAAACTTAAAGGCTCTCTATAACCATTATTTAGCTGTGTCAAAAACACTAAGCTGCATCCATTGTAAGTGATCCAAATTCCTTTTAACTAATGTACTCCCTCCATCCCAAATTATAAGGCATTCCAAAAATCTTGGAGAATCAAATTATCTCAAGTTTGACCAAAATTGTAGAGAAAAAATAATAATATTTATGATGTTATTTTCATTGTAAAATTTGGAACGGAGGGAGTATATAACAAATAAAACTTGGGATGGTGCTCCACTTGCTTCGTAACCATGCCTTTATGGATCAACGAAGATGGCTAAAAGCTCACTCGATCTGCTATGTCACCAGAAGCATGAAGGAGCCAGCAAGGATGATATCATGCATGTTTCCAGGCTCCAGCACCCTCCTGGAACACCACGACCCTACAGGTGTTCATGTCAACATTTCATCAAAGAGGAACTGTTCTTGCTGATCCTTCAGGTCTTGTGTTGGAAAAATGCAGATTGCCAATACTATTTCTATAGCCAATACTATCTCTACATAAAGTAAATGTAGATACGTACTTACGAAGCAAGAGTTACAGTTTAAAAAAATTAGTGTGTTAGTAAAGATGATCTTCACACCAGCAGCCAAAAAATATTTGGGAACTCATATACGAAATACTAATCGCAGTGACTGTTTTGTTCAAATAGCACAAAAAATTAACTAAATGCTCAATACATCATAAAATTTCACCTCCACCAAAACAATGCATCATAAATAGTCAATCGATACTGTAGTTAATTGATTAAAATTGCTACCAATATCAGAAGTACCTTGAGAGGTATATTTCAGTTCCAGAAGAGTCATGTTGGCATGTTGCTACTGCACCTCGTGAACCCAGAAGAGTCGCATGCCGCTGAAGCAAGTTCAGATTTGGAGCAGTAGAGGGACGGCCTGTACTTGTCAAGCACGTCCTTCAGTGGCAATATCTACACCAGACGATGGTACCATCAATATAATCAACACGGTTATTGAGAACTCATCCACAGAATCAAACGCAACAAGAGAACCAAACGGAAGCACAAGCAAGCTCATAAAGCTGCTCACGGATGGAAACAGCTATTGCAAGCTGCACATCAAACAAAAATACTTTGTCAGCATAGAACAAAGGTGTAGAAATAATGCACTTCTTTTACATAAAAAAGAGTTGAAGTGCAAGAAATTTTCATATAACAGCAAATTCATGGCTAAATCCATTAAATTTTTGCAGCCATGGAAAATCACAATCACAAAGATTATAAAGGACAATAACAATAGTAGCATTTTACATGACAGAAAAAAGAATATTGAGAACAAACCTAGGTCATCATTAGTGAAGAACTAATTTTCGTTACCATCACCTCAGCCCAGTAGTGCTAAAAATTCGACATTGCCTGAGGTAGATAGCCCATCTTTTTATACCGTGCAGAGAAAAAGATAGATCATGCCTCATTCTTATACCATGTATAATAAGAAGATATGTTGGCAGAGATGTGAGATAGGAAATAACCGGTAAGTTACATGCCTAACAGTTTCGACAGTTTATTTCAGTCAGGAACCAGAATATGCAAAACATAAGCAAATGAAGGCATTGCAAATCCAAGAGACTGTAGAAGAACGTAACATTACAGATAACATATTTTTTTGTCATAACTTTTTTAAGTGTCAAGAAAACAGATTATGAAAACAAGATAACAGAAGACATAGGGTATTACTTTGTAAATTAGAGCTTGCCGCAATGTGTTTGGTAAATGGTCTTCAGGTCTGTAACAAAACAGGGTAAACACTTAACTCCAAGGGTGCCAGACATTCAAAAGAAAGACTGAAATAAAGTTTCCTTTTTTGCTTATTACCTGATATCATGATAGCGTCATCAACTGTCACCCTTGGTAAAATTCTGTTTGACACTATCCGCAGATAACAATTGACTTCAACGATAGTGTCATCAACTGTCACCCTTGATAAAATTTTATGATGATATGGGTGAGGATAAATATGTCAAAGAACTGGAATGCGCTGCATCCCGCGCAGTCAGGAACGAACTACATATATAAGCAGTTGAGTGAACTAAATCTTCTAAAATGCAAGGATGGCATATTTCCATGAATCTCAGAATCTTTCATCTTGAGATCAACTAATGCAGGACATCCGAAGAAATCAAGTGTTCCCATTCTTAATCTACCCCTTTCAAGATCCAATTTGCTGAGATGCTGGGAAATGATAGGCACATTCAGTAGTGGCACAGGCTGGTCATAGGCATCTAGCCATAGCCCTACTGCAAAATATATATCTTATTTCTTCCAAACTGAACTTAAGTACACTTGTCTAATACTGGGCCATAACACAATCTGTGAACTATGGTGCACCTGTTTAATATCATGGTATCCGCAATAGCATGGACAAAAAAAATAGAGACCAGAAATTGCTGCTGGTACACATTAGCATATAAAAGTACATGCACGATTGCATTGTATTAGGCATTTCATCAAGTTCCCTCTATGCACAAAAGTGCTACTCCCTCCGTTCCAAATTATAGTTCACTTTGGTTTTTCTAGATACATTAATTTTGCTATGCACCTAGATATACACTATGTCTAGATACATAGCAAAAGAAATGAATCTAGAAAAGCCAAAGTGAACTACAATTTGGAACGGAGGGAGTAACTGCTAATGGCCGGACATCTCAATCTACACCAATAATAGGTAGTTAGGGACAGGAGGGACATTACTGCAGCCATGGGACACCACAAAAGCACTGCAATTAGGATTAATACTCAATACTCACTGGAAGAAGAGATTTGGCTCATAGGCTGTCTACATGGATGTGGTCAGTCAAGAAATACAATAAATTAAGCAAGCTGACCTGACCACTTCTCAGGAGAGACCTGAGACCTCGATCAGCTCGATCTAGTGCGGCATTTGCACGAGCAGCTTGTGGACGCATTCCGGGTCAGCAATCAGCAACCCACCCAGCCAATGTCGCGCAGGGGCCGGGACAAGGTCGGGACGTGATGCGAGGGGAGGAATAGGGAAAAAAGGTAGAGATATCCAGATAGGAAAGGGAAACGAAAAAGAATGCACGTGCGGCCGCCGCCGCACGCTGCACACGGATGGGACAGACCTCCCTCGAGCTCTTCCAGATTCGGTGAGGCCAGGACGGAGCGAGCCACAGATCGAGCGCCGGCGTGACGTCGCACCCAATGGACCAGATGCGGAGCCAAGCAGAACGAACGCAGAGCAGAAGGCCGTGATGGCGCACAACGTGACAGTGTGGGTGCGCACGGCGAGGACGACGGCACAGGTGGCAAGCGCGCGCCGCCGCGAGGGTGAGGGGGTGAGGGTGAGGGCAAGGAGAAATTATGAAATATGACCCCGGTATTCGCGTACCGCCGAAATTTGACCCGAATTCACATGCATTATGAAATATGACCGCGTGAATCGGTATGAAATTTAGACTTTTGGGATTTTCGGCATTTCAACAATTCCAGGGGCTGTTCACTGTTCAGGACATGGGAAAAGACGCTGCTGCCCCTCCCTCATTCACCGACGCATGGATCCCACTCGTCAGTTCCATCTTCAACCTTCCACTTGCGGGCATGCAGCGAGGGAGAGGAGCTCCAGCCAACCAATCACGAATGAGCTGGCCGCCGCCGTCGGGCAGCCTCCCACCGCCCGCCGCCCTTGCTTTGCTTGGGACGGAGGCTGCGAAGCCATGGCGCGCGGGCTGCCCGTGCGGCTACCACGGCTGTCGCCAGCGGCATGCTCTCACCGTCAATCGCCGCCTAGGGTTAGGTAGTCCAGGAGACGGGCGGACCTGGGGGCGGCAGACAGCGATCGGCCCGCGATGGAAGCTGTCGAGCATGGTTTGCTGCCGTGCGCCGGTGGCTGTAGTAGCAAGCTGCGTTGGTAGGAAGCAGCTAGCATCGTATTCGCTTGTCTTGGCTTATCTTATTTCAAATTCTCTCTCTCGGAATCTTGTTCAATCAGCCAAAGTCAGTTATCAGTCAAAATTAGCCGAACAGATTCTAGCACTTGAAGTCAAGTACTAGTCCATTTGACGCTGCCTGCTACTGGCTTGCCAAGGTAACAAGGTGTCAATTCTTTTCGGTCCCTATTTCAGTACTAGTTCATCTCTCAGCTAGACCGTTCTTTCATCAAAAGAAAATCTCCTCCGCCGGCCACCCGACGTTAGCCCGTGAGATGGAAGAGAAACGAGGAACGGACAAAGAAGTCTTTTCTCAAGAATTTTTCTATAATTACAAAAATTATGAAAATCCGAAAAGATTAGATTTCATAACAATTCGCGGGACATGAGTCATATTTCATAAGGCATGCAGTGCGGGTTAAATTTCTGGCGTCACCCAAATACCGGGTCATATTTCATAATTTCTCGAGGGCGAGGGCGGAGCGATGACTATCGGGGAAAGGGATCGTTCTTGCCTTTCATCTTTGCAAGAGGCATGGGGAGAAGGATCTTGCCTTTTGTCGGGAGGAGACGTGATTTACTTTCCTTATTTCGCCAGGATCAAGGTAAAGTAGGAAGGAGGGAGCGCGTCGTCGGGGTGGGGGAAGCGAGGTTTCTTTCCTTTTCTGAATTTTGAATGAAAGATGTAGGGATGGGGAGGGGGCGTTATTCAGTCACACAGGACAACACGAGGAATACAACGATCGACTGGAAAAATTACGGAAGAAAAATCGCAATATTATGGACCAATCCCATAACATGAGAAGCCTTATTATTATGGGTTATTCCAGGACAATCACTAGTTTTTTTTTAAGATTACACAGTACAACGCAGATGCTCAACACGCACGCACACTCACCACTATGAACACACGTCTGCAAAACCCTAACCCTACCCCTATGAGCACCTCTGAAGTACTGAGCCGACAAATCTTGAAGTTCACGAAGTCACCACAAGCGCCTCGTTGTTGACGGGGACGCCGCTTACCACTTAATGCATAGTGCCGAAAGATAAATACAGAAAAATATATCGCACCTAGGATTTGAACCATAGGTGGGAGCCCGCAACCAATAACCTTTGCCATTGCGTCATGTGTTTTCCCAAGGCAATCACCATCATACGCGGCCGACATGGCCCATTTTATTTTGCCAGCGAACTTGATATCACTGCCATTGGAGTTGGACCCATCAATACTAAGCCATCATTGGTCCATCAACACAATTGTTGGTCCATCGCTTAGCATTGGCAGTAATACTACTTTATTAAGCTAATAGCTTGATCTTATAATAACTAAAGTGTGACGAATGACAGATGAACCAAGAGATGAACTTTTTTATTTCCACAATCAATTGAAGAAGATTTGGTTGCCTTGGTAGAAATGTTCTTTGCCATGATTTGAAAGGTTTCCATATTAAATCTAGTGCCTTGCAATGATGTGAAGAGTGGTTGTAACTAGATGCGACTGCATCCAACCAGTTGCAATTACATACGGCTGCAGTTGTAACTAATGTAATTAGATGCCTTTGATTATGGCTCCCGGGCGATAAACGTGCGCAGCATCCATCCCAACACTTAAAAACTCCAAGAGATGACAGTCGTGTCGTGTTCATGAGTCCATGACTTGGTAAGATGCCAAAACTCAGATTCCATACTAGTGTAACATGCGAGCGTTTGGACGTTTTCTCTTTTACAAACTCCAAGAGATGACACTCACGTCGTGTTCATGACTTCATAGTAGCCAGTAGGATGCCAAAACTCAGATTCCATGCGAGGCGACATGGGAGCGTTTGGCTGTTTCCTAGCAGCAGGCTACAGCGCTCACGGCTCACCCCTGGAGCCTCCTTGACTGCGCACAGAATCCGTCGTGGCGGGGAACTCGCAACGGTGGAAATTGGATTATTGTGGATGGCATAGGGTTTCATAAAATGATTGGACCTTTGGGCTTCAACGAAATATATAATCCTATGTCTATTGAATTGCTGGTCCAATAAACAAAAGAGGTCTTTTTTTGTATATATCCATAAAATCTCAACCCCTCCTATAATGATACGCTATACTTATATACGTGCAATTTTTAACGTTGGCTTCACCTGAGGGGAAGTGGTACCAGGTAGGATGCCAAAACTCAGATGCCATGCGAGTGCGACAAGCGAGCATTTGGCTATTTTCTCTTTCGCACGTTTTGCATCAATCATAGATTTTTTTAGACGAAGGATATTTTTTAATCCAATATCTATATCCACAAGTGGATATATATATATATATATATATATAGCCAAAATGTTACAACAATTCTTAGACTCTGAACCCTCAAACAAGAGAAAACACAAAATAAGAAAAAAAAACTAAAAACAAAGCAAGAAAACTAGAAAATTAAGCTTCAATTTTCTTCACTCCCGCTCAATCTTGCAGCAACTTTACGCAACACACCGGTCCCGGGCGGTCCATCACATCACTCGTCTACTTAGAAACTTGATGTTTGGATGTTAATTGCCCTTCAACTTTTCGTCCCTCCACACCGACCAAGATCGCCCTCGCAAAAGGACTCCATAGCGGCGCCCCATCACTCGTCTACTTAGAAACTTGATGTTTGGATCTTACGGTGTCCTTCGGCTCTTCATCGCTCCACACCGACTAAGATCACCCTCGCAAGGACTCCATAGCGGCGCCCTAGCGGAGAGCAACATCAAGATGTCATCTTCGCCCGAACTTCTTCGGTTTTCACCTAGAGCAATCCTTAGAGGTTGAGGTTCTCATAGCAACGCTCTCAAGAAGGAGAATACCATAGCACCGGCCAGTAGTGGTGGCAACGATCAAAGACCGAGCAAGATTTTCATCCAAGAACCAATGCTAGCACCACGGGGGGGCACTCCACGACCTTAGGAGCGGGAGAGGGGTTGCGGGCGGTGGCCGAATACTGGTGTGCGGCCTAGGGCGGCGACCATCGAATCCGGCCCGTACGTGCCGAGTGCCACCAAGGAGGGGTGTTGTGTGCTGTTGGCAAATAGTGCAAATAACTTTACGGGCGCATTGTTACGGCCGCGGTGCTCGCAATCGGGTAGCCACTCCACGGCGGTTGCCTAGTGCTCAAGGGCACGCCTTGTCCCGATGACCCGTGACGTCACCCAATGCGATGCCCGAGAGATGACTAGGAGGGACACGAGCACCTAGCACAATGAGATTCACGCGAGCCACCCAGGCATCGGCGACGAAGAGGACGACGACCAAAAGCAGCACACATCGGATCCGCGAAGAGGGTCACGGATCCGCCACGAGGGACCCGTGTCTAACGGCCGCCGCCGCGAAGACACCGCCACCGAAAACCCTAGCGGGTCGTCGCCATTGCCGCCGTCGTCTCAAGCAGCCAAGGGGCTCAGATTTGGCTGCGTGGTGGCCCAATCCAACCAAGGAGGGAGCGGATCAACCTCCCATCTAGCCACCGGCCGTCGGAGTCGAGATGGAGGGAGGAGGGAGAGCTGAAATGGGGAGGTAGGGTAGAGCACGACAGGGTGTAGGGAGGTGCCTCCCCCCGGGGAGGCCGAGGAGGCGCGGTGGTGGCGATGGCGGTGGGCCGGTGAGGATGGAGGCGGTGGTTGGTCGCGTGCATTGGAGCGGCCTCGGGTCGCCCACGAAGGAGATGATGCGGGAGGAAAAAAAAAACCTTTTCTAAGGCCGTCAAGAATGGTTAGCTATTTGGCTATCTAGATGTGACGCGTGACAATAAAAAGTAGGAGAGAAAGTAGTCACTAGCTACATACAAATAGCTAGACTATTTCACATAGCCCAAGAACATGTGAGAGGAGTATGTGAGTCACAATGTTTCGTCGTTATCTATAAAGTTGTCGACTACGTAGTCACAATGTTTATTATTATCTCTCACCTCCACGTCGGCGACTACGTAGCTAGCAAGACTAGCTATTACTACTATCGGGACGCCCTAACGCCGCAAGTCGCATCAATCTTAGATAATAAGGAATCAAGTTGATCGTGTGCGGTCAGGTAATTAATTAAGTGCTAATTAAGAAGCACTAATCATGGCACGATCTAGTACGTCACAATGTTTCGTCGTTATCTATAAAGTTGTCGCTGGACCGCTTTTCACAGGCAACAAACACAACACGATAGTCACACCACCCTATTATCTCTTCCTCTTGCTGTAGGTTTCCGGCATCGTGCGCTTGTTGTGCGCTTGTTGTTGTGTGTGAGTTTAATTTGATCGGCGCTTACGGCGGAATGAGTGACAGCATGTCAGTGCCGGGATTGTGGGCAGTGGTAGCCGCCGTGGTCATCGTGGTCATCGATGCTCTCGTGCGTAAGGCTCACCAGTGGGCCTGGGAGGCTTCGCTCGGCGCCAGCAGGTGGTCACAGCTGCCTCCAGGGAACATGGGGTGGCCTGTCGTCGGCATAATGTGGGCATTCCTCAGGGCCTTCAAGTCCGGCAACCCGGACTCTTTCATCGGCTCCTTCATCCGACGGTCAGCTGCCACCTTCTCTATCTATTAAAGCAGCCAGAGGCATACTGTATCGTTTAGGCATAAGAGCATCTCTAAGATCTCTTGTATATTCAATGAGTTAGCTAAAAAAAAAAAAGAAAACTTTATCAAAACTCGGATCCAACAGACTCTTTATTTTTTTTTTCGGTAGCTATCATGTTTTCTATTTCCTCCCCTCACCCCGACCAAATATAGAAGACCCTGTCTCGCAAGTCATCTTCCCCCCACTCCATGCATGTTGGATATAGAGAAGCCGTTGGATTTCAACATTTTTTACTAGCTATTTCATTTTTTCATAATAGCTAAATTAGGATTTTATTTGCTCATAAATACAAGAGCTTTTGGAGATGCTCTAAGTGGCCAAGTGGGAACCTCCATATCATCACTTGGGCTTTGTTATGGTAGCGTCAAATGATTACGAGCCGTTCATTTGATTAGATCGGATTGTTAGAATGAAGTATTACTTTCTAGGAGGTAATAGATAAAATAAGTAAAGTTTTATATATAAAGATGTTTTTGGATCTAATTGATGCATGCAGGATCTATGAGACATGATGAATCTTATTATTTTAGTCTTATTATTTTAGCAACTTTGGATGTCTTCTTATTAGAAGACATGATGCACATACTAGGGGCCTGTTGTATGCAACATATATATGCCCAACCAGGGGCAGAGCCAGGATGTGCTCTCAGGAGGGGCTATTTAATAGAGATTTAACAGAAATTAAGTCAATTAATGTGGTTTTAAAGGCTAAAAACAGTCATTGACCTGGGAAATCAGCACGAGGCTACGGCCCGGGCAGCCCCCGTGGATCCGCCCACATGCCCAATTTAGGGCCTGTTTGGCGGGGCTTCTTCATGGCTCCGGCTCCTCGGAGGGAGCCCCGCCAAACGGTCTAGGAGGAGGAGGAGGAGCCGTTTGGAGCCGTTTTTCGGTGAAAATGGAAGAGCCGGAGCCGTTTTGGAGGAGCCCCAATTTCAAGCTTCTCCAAAACGGCTCCGACTCCTCTAGTGAAGCCTCTCTTGAGGAGCCTTGCCAAACAGGCCCTTACAAGGCGTATATGAAATAGGTATATTGAATCTTTCAAATAGCTAAAATATGACTCGTTTTTAGTTTCAAAGTAAAAATATCATCAAGCTTTATACATGATGAAGCCACTAAAAATTATTTTGGTACCCTGTTATTACTGGTCTACAGTTTAACCTTATAATAATAATATGATAGATATGCATCATGATATGAGAGTGATAGTTGCCATTTTAATTTAGCCAAAAAAAAGACGTGATGAGATTCAAAATGGCAACGGGTACCCGAAACCCGAGTACCCGACGAATTTTACCCGATAAAGATGTGGGTGTGGAATGATTTTTCTTACCCGCTGGTAATGCGTTATTAGGAGAAATTTTCTTCCCATCCGCACGTATGCTACCCATCCCGTCTACCTGTGGGTAATAAATAACTGCATATACCACTAGCAATCCTAATGATTTTGGGCCATATAACACTAGTATTTTTGCCAATTGATGTCGATTTGCTTTTGTGCATATGTATTGACCTAATATTTACTAAATATTTGAATTTATAAAACATTTCATATGTCATACTTGGGTCTGTTCATGGGTACGGGTTACCTGTCGAGTAGAATTTACCCGCATGGGTGCGGGTATGGAATGATTTCCTACCCGTGCGCGGGTACTGGTAAAATTTAGTCCTAGTGGGTGCGGGTACGGGTGGACACTGCCCGTCGGATATGTACCCGTAGCCATCTTGAGACGAGACGGTGGCACAAAAGAAAGGGTGCATCTATGCACAAGAACAAGGAAGAAGATGCATGCCCACCCATATCTCACATGATTAGAGGGATTTGAGAATAGTTTTCCTTTCTTAACTAATTAACTAATTAAAAAATCTAGAAAGGTACATGGCTCAGATTTATTTGAAATAGCTAAAAAGTGTACCACAGCAAAGGCATCATCACTTTGGTGTTGCGGCATGCAGGTTCGGGCGCACTGGCATGTACAGGACCTTCATGTTCAGCAACCCGACGATCCTGGTGACCACCCCGGACGCGTGTAAACGGGTGCTGATGGACGACAACAACTTCACGGAAGGGTGGCCCAAGGCCGCCGTGGCGCTCATCGGCAACAAGTCCTTCCTCACCTCATCCTACGAGCAACACCGACGGCTGAAGAAGCTCACGGCCGCGCCCATCAACGGCTTCGACGCGCTCAACACGTACCTAGGCTTCATCGACAGCACTGTCGTGTCCACACTGCGCGGATGGTCCAAGGCCGGCGAGATTGAGTTCCTGACGGAGCTGCGACGAATAACGTTCAAGATCATCGTGCAAATATTCTTCACCGCGGCCGATAATGCCACGGTGCTGGAGCTGGAGAGGAGCTACACCGACCTCAACTATGGGGTTAGAGCCATGGCCATTAACCTTCCCGGCTTTGCCTTCCACAAGGCTTTCAAGGTCATACTATCCGATCTTAATTGGCATCTTGCAAGCAAAATCAATGAACATCACATGCAATGCGCACCTAGCTAAAAGAAGTGGATAAAAAAATTGCAGGCTCGTAAGAAGCTAGTGTCAGTGTTGCAAGGTGTCCTGAACGAGAGGAGGGCGGCGACGAAGCGGCAACCCAGGTCGAGCATGGACATGATGGACCGTCTGATTGAGCTGAGGACGAGCACGGAAGTAGGCTGGATGACGAGGAGATCATCGACACCCTCGTCATGTACTTGAACGCGGGTCATGAGTCATCCGCCCACATCTCCATGTGGGCTACGGTGTTTCTGCAGGAAAACCCAGAGATATTTGCAAAGGCAAAGGTAATTAATTTAGAGTCTATTAATTGTATTTGTATGCGCTACACGTAGAGCTAGTTATGTTTTCTTTTCTTTTTTGGTCAAAAAAAGGAGCTAGTTATGTTTTCTTTTCTTTTTTTGGTCAAAAAAAAGGATGGCACAGTAAAACTTTTGAATATTCAAGATCATCGTGTCTGTTTTGTCACGAGTATATTTCAATATACTTCCCAAATATCATAGCGAGTCAAAACATTTTAAGTTTGACCAAATTTAAAAAATATAATAATAATACTTATTAGGACGTCAACTAAATATTATTAGAAATATTTTGATAATAATATATCTATTTGATGTCATAGATGTTTATAATTATCTCTACAATTTTGGTCAAACTTATGATGCTTTGACTCTCTATAAGATCCTTATAATGACTACTACATTATTTCATCAGGCCGAGCAAGAGGAGATCATGCGAAGCATTCCATCGTCTCAGAAGGGACTAAGCCTGAGGGAATTTAGGAAGATGGAGTATCTCTCACAGGCACGACTTCTCAAAGGCTCAACGTATTAAAATCATTTTTATAATTAACATTGCAACAATTAACCTCCCTCCTTTTTTTTTTTTTCTTCTAAAGGTCATTGATGAGACGCTGCGCCTTGTGAACATCTCGTTCGTCACGTTCCGTGAAGCGACTAAAGACGTCTTTGTGAATGGTGTGCTTAAATGCTTAATTGATCCAGAAACTAATCTCACTCTTTAAACTTCTCACCCTGCTGGATTTCATAAAACTCAATCATCAGCGTCTAAACAAGCCACGCGTGCTATATATAGGTTACCTGATACCGAAGGGTTGGAAGGTTCAGTTGTGGGGGGGGGGGGGGGGGGGAGGGCCAGAAGCGTACACATGGACTCTGAAGTTTACCCTGAGCCGAAAAAGTTCAACCCATCAAGATGGGAGGTAACGTAGAATTTCGATTTACTCAGGTTTTGCCGCTCTGTAGAAGCATCAAATGGCATGAATCCTAGAAGCGTCAAATGACATGCTAAATGTACAGTTTCCATTCAACTATTTTCAGGGTCATTCACCGAGAGCCGGCACATTCATTCCTTTTGGACTTGGTACCAGACTCTGCCCTGGGAACGATCTTGGAAAGCTAGAGATCTCCGTCTTCCTACACCATTTCCTCCTTGGATACAAGTATGCACTTTAGACTCAAACTATAATTTCTCTTCTTCTGAATTCAAAGAAACACAACACTGCATTTCGGAGAAAAAAAAAAGACTCGGTATAAATAGAATTATTTTTTTTTTCTTGTTTCTTCATGTACAATATTCCAGATTAAAGTTCACGTTTTTTTAGATGATAGAGGATGTGTTTTTTTTTTATGTTTGAAAATGTACCAAAAGAATCTATGCTTACTTTTCATGAAATTATGTATCTGTGTAGTTAATTAAATATTAGCTTCTCCTAACCTATGCAATATAGTCCGATAAAAATCTTAACCTATTTATCTACAATAGGAAATCATGTTGTCTAACAAAACCTGTTAATTTGTACATACACGAAGAAAAACACACATATCTTAGTATCTCCCACGGTTCAACAAAAAATAATTGGTAAAACAATGAGTTTTTTTCAAGTGGATAAAATATTGAGAGCATATTTGTTGAGTTTCTACAACAGTTTCCAAAATCTTACTCCTAGAATATATATAAACAATTTTGCATCAGACTATTTCTAAATCATGCTAATTATTTTTATATTTTCTCTCTCTTATATGTTTGTGTTGAGAATCTTATCCTACTCTTTTTTTTTCCCACGTCCTTCCACCTCTAGATTGGCCGATCCATAGGACTGCCTATATTTCGTCACGATCAGGTTTGTTTTCTCAAGTATGTAAAGATTGAGAGGCTATTCTTGGAGAGTAGTTTTTTTGCAAAAAAAAAAAAATGAAGATTGAGAGTGGGTTTTTGAAACTGTTAGAGATGCTCTTACTATGGACAGCTTGGACTATCAAAAAAAAAAAAGGGACTCGTATAGTAAATGGAACCCAAATTTTGTTCCGAGGATAGCAAATCATTTTCCTCTGAATAGAGGTTCAACGAAACATCGGTATTATTTTAAAAAAGAATTATATCTAGCTAATTAAATGAACTCTTTTCTTCTGGTCTCCACGGGCTCACGAGGACAAATCCCAACTGCCAGATACAGTATCTTCCTCACACTAGGCCCGTGGATAATTGCTTGGCGAAGATCACCAGAGTTTGTGATGAACAATAAGGCGGCCTCAGTCAAACTATTTCTCTTGTAACCCAGTAAACAGCACTTGTTAATGTTTGTCGATGAAACACTTTTGCATTGGCATGCTTTGCTACGGTGTGAGCCTCCTGTGACTTGTCTCCTGAACACATGTCCTTTCTTTTTGCCTTATAATCACAAATAAGCAAGGTATTCTCCAACTTGATCAGGCTCTGGTCCCTACTACGAGAAAGAGGAGGATCGTCAAATAATAAAGATGGGTTACAAGAATATTGAGGCAATCGTCATAAAGGTGTTCTCAAGAAACAGTTGGAGATTAAGTAATAGAACTACTTTTTAGATGTTGCGTCCGGGAGACTTTTCCGTATTCCTCTTAAGTAATAGAACACTGTGTGCTTGTGATTGTAATAAGGAGCGGCTATATGCATTTTTGGATGCGAGAAGCTGAGATACTAATATATTTCTTTTTTTAGAAAAACTTGTATATGATTGTAAAATCAGAAAGTGAGAAGCCAATGAATTGGTATTTACTACATCTTCTTAGGTTTGTTACATGGCAATCTCAAATATAAGTCATCGAATCGGATGTCAGAGAATGTTTGGTTTCATGCTAAAGTTGGACAAAACAAATTTTGGTTGCAGAAAAAAAAAGACTGATGTTAGATTCTACTCCCTCCGTCCCATTTGTCACCCCTGACTCCGCCCATCTTATTCGATGCTTCGTCTTATTCAAATTTTTTGTATAAATATAATTTATTTTGTTACGACTTATTTTATCAATAAAGATACTTGAATATTGATTAATTTATTTTTTAATTTGTATAAATATTTTGAATAAGGCGGATGGTCAAACATGAAACACGTAAAAAAAGTCAAAAACGCTCGCGGATGTAGTAGCTCAATATGTGACGGATGTAGTAGCTCAATATGTAACCGGCCCATAAACTGCCAGCACAAGATCTGATATGGGCAAGCCTACGACCCTGACTTGGGCTAGCCAATCCGACATGGCATGCGCTCGTTATTTGCACCGTGGTTTGAATTTTTGAATTACCAAACTTAAGTAATGTTTTACTCCTGCATCTAAGTCATTTAAAAAATTTTGAAGAGTCAAAGCATCTCAAGTTTGACCAAATTTATATGATGAGATAATAACATTTAGGATGATAACTAAGTATCATTAGATTATTCATTAATTATATTTTTATACACCTATTTAATGTATTAAATCTTTATAATTCTCTCTATAATTTTAGTCAAACTTGAGATGGTTTGACTCTACAATATCTTAAATCTTTATAATTCTATCTATAACTTTGGCCAAACTTAAGATAATTTGACTCTACAAGATATTTTGGAATGGCTTACAGTTTAGAATTGAGGGAGTAGTATTTATCAAACCATATATTTTTATATACTATTTTACCAGGTTATTCTTCGTCAAAGAAAATGTAATGACAGGTGGAAGCTGTCATAGCTCATAGTCAAGAAAAATTAAACCTGACTGCCATCAAAACACCAATTTTCCATATATTGCTGACATTTTGGCATGATGATCACAAACCAAACATTTTGCAACGCATTTTGGGTTATTCCCAAACATAGTGTTTTCCCCAAGGCAATCACACATCATGCACGGCCGACATGGCCCATCTTATTTTGTCAGCGAACTTGATATCTGATCTGCCCGTTTGGCCAATAATACTAAGCCGCCCATCAACCCTGACCAATCGTAGCCCATCACTTGGCATTGGCAGTATTATTACTACTCTAAGCTAAATACTAACTATGCATGCAGCATGCTGTACTTTATTTAGCTAATAACTGATAGTATGAATGACAGATGAAGCAGCTCCGAAACTTAACAAGCACAGGAGGGGAGTAGAGGCATTGTGTTTACGCGGCGGCGGTAGGAGGCGGACGGTCGCCGGTGGCCTAGCAGGACTCGGCAGAGGGCGCCATGGCGTGGCGGAAGTGGCAGCGGTGGCCGTAGGGGCAGCTAGAGGTGGCGGCGAACAACTGGCACGGGGAGGGTCTTGTAGCGCGGGTGGCGGATGACCGGGCGCAGCTCCTCCATGCCGTGCGCGAACCTGCAACGCCCGTCGTAGGGGCACGCGCCGCGCTCCCACTTGTTGCACAGCTCCGTCTTCACGGTGCCCTGCCGGAACGCCTCCACCTCCACCTCCCCGTCATCCTTCTTCTCCCCTGCGTCCTGCAATTGCCATTCCCATTGACATCACGAGGTCAAATACAGAATCTGGGTGAACTAATTATCCAATTTACATCTGGTTCCCGTATTAAGTCAAATCGATGCATCATTGAATCAAGTATCAGCTACCACAGCAACTGTTATTCAGTTTCTTACCTAAATGCAAATGTTGTGAACTGTCAAATCCAAAGTACATACATTCTAATAGAAGAATTTAACTGAAGCTGCTGCTGCTTCAGATTGACCAAACTTAAGCAAACTATAACATCGACATAACTTTTGTGCTTTCCCTCAATTAAAGCTCCCCATCCCAACATCTAATTGCAGCATAACCAGATGCATAACACGAGTAGAAGTTTCGAGCTGTAATTTTGACTTCCCCATTGCTTAGCCATGATGAGATGCATTCGAATTTGAAGTACAGAATTAAACTAATTCAACATAGCCTATAACTCACTAATTGAAATTTCTAGCTAATGCGAAAAACAAATTGATATCCTCGTGTCATTTTGCAAGCTTAGTGTTAAGTTTTTCACCATCTAATTGTAGCATAAACCAAATTCGTCACGATTGTTACCAATTTCAAGGAATCAGTGCACTCTTCCGTGTAAATTTCCTTCGAGGTGGACAGGCAAGAGCATGTGCGGTGCGAAATTGAAGGTAACGAACGGTAGGAATCGGGGTCTCACCTCCATCGCCTGAGACGCGCGAACACGGAGGCGCTGTGGTGTGGCCATGCCCTGCGGCTGCTTCTTCGAGAGGAAGCCCTTCGAACGTACGGAGATGCTCTTCGGGGTGCTTGCAGCTTCAGCCTGCGCTGGCGGAGACAGAGCCACCGCTGACGCCTGCTTACTCTGCTCAGCCGCATCGAGCTCTTCGAGGAGCAGGGAGAGGCGCAGGTTCTCGGCACCGAGGCGGACGCGCTCGCGGCGGAGGTCGGCGAGCTCGGCTGTAGTGTCTCGCAGGCGGAGGAAGCAGTGATCGTAGCGCTCGGTGATCGCGCGCAGGAGAGACTCCGCCTTCTTCACCGCTTCGCTGTCCCGCTCCTTCGAGATCCTGGGTGAAGAGCTGTTTCCGCAACCGCGACTGTTTGAGGCGGACGATGAGGGCGAGTTGAGAAGAGGCGACGCCTTCTTCGTCGTGCTGGACGCGGAGCCGTTGCCACCGCCACGGCTGTCGGAGATGGACGATGAGGGCGAGTTGAGAAGTGTCTCCGCCAGCGGCAACGCCATCTTCGCCGCGCCCACGGAGCCACTGACACTGCCACGGCTGTTGGAGACGCACGATGAGGGCGAGTTGAGCTGTGTCTCCAACGGAGATGCCTGCTTGGGCGTGCTGAGCATGGAGCCATTGCCAGCGCCAGGGCTGTCGGAGACGCGCGATGAGTGCAAATCGAACAGCGTCTCTCCAGCGTCGACCCCCATGTCGGCGAGCTGAACCCGGAGCCGTTGCCACCGACATGTCTGTCGGAGACGCACGATGGGGGCGAGTTGAACAGCGTCTCCAGCGGCGATCCCCATGTAGGCGAGCTGAAGCCCGAGCGGCCGTTTCCGCCGCGACGGGCGTCGGAGACGCACGGTGAGGGCGAGTCACGCAGCGTCCCGAGCTGCGATGCCCATGTCGGCGAGCCGAAGCCGCAGCCATCGCGGCCCTCGGAGGAGACGCGGGGCGGCCTCGGTGGCGTGTGGAACGCCAGCTTCCCCTCCATCACCTCCGCTTGCGCTCGAACACCCAAGCCACGAAGCAAGAGCAATGGCGCGATGAAGCTAGGGTTCGAATCGTGAGGAAGACGGTGAGGTCGTGGCGGTTACCCTGTCGCCGTTGGCCTGGGAAACTGGAGGGAAGAGAGGTTTTAGTTGGGGTTTGACTGACCCGGCTTATATGGAGGCCCGTTGCCGACCAAAACAGAGGACAGAATAGACCTGTTTCTCCTGGTTAATGAAACAGAGCATCCTACAAAACAGGACAAAGAGTCTGTTCACAGTTAATAACTGAATATTTCGCAAAATGATGATAATAATAATAATAGCTGAAGCAACATTTCCGGTAGAAAGACACAATGAGACATGACAGGTTGAGTTGAGTCTGAGAAATATTTTAAGATTTACATATGGAGTAGTTGAATATGTACAGAACAGGGAGTGGAGGCAACAATGCATTCGTGGAATGTTCTTCGTTGCTGTGACAAGCATCACAGAAATAGTGAAAGCCCACTGCAGTACATCCCACACAAACTGTCAACAACATTACATTTCTTGGTTGAGCAGCACACAGAAGTTTGTTGTCAAATAAATATTAGAAAGAACAATCGAAAAGAAATCAAAGCTGGGATCTCCAAATAGCATCTCTGTAATAATACAACAACAATGGAATAATTTAGTGCTTCAGGCGATCTTCTCCATGAGGCAGATACAATACAGTTACTTTTCAGGACGAGCCGCTGGAAGATCTGATACTCGGAAAGACTTCTCAAGCAGCTGCGGAACAGTTAGTTTCAGCTCAAAGGTCAATTTCTGAAGCACGTAGCTGAGTGTTGTCACATCCTGCATGGCACGATGCGCGCTCCCTGTGAGTGGGATATCGTATCGTTCTCTCAGGTTCTTCAATGACACAGAACTCAGTTTTGACCCTGCAAACCAAATATGAATAGGAGGTTTAACTTTGAATGCACCTTACTTCATCCCACAAGCACTTAATCATGAAATTGTAACACTATAGAACAAACTAAGTTCAGCTTGCTGGTTAATCAACAATAACGGTGCACAGTATGCTCCTGTATTTCATCAATTTATTTTTTGAAGGGTTATTTCATCAATTTATTTTACTGGGAAAAAAGCTCTTCAGAACAATATGTCTATGCAAGGAAATGGGAAACTTAACAAGAGAGCATACCCTTAGAATCGACCAATTGTCTTTGCGATAGGAAGAGTATCTACAAAGAGCCAATCACCAGGCATCTCTACTTTACAATCGTTGGAACTCAAAGAAGAGAAACGGTGCGTCAAAGGAACGACCATTATGAGCAACCCAAAGAACGGTTTGCCGTCCATTTGACGACTCCACACATATTGTAGCAGAATGGGAATAAGCTCTCCAAATCTGAATAGCCATACATGAGGCCACCATGATAATAAAAAAACAAGTGCGCCAAAAATAATATAGGGTAATCAAATTTCAAATGAATTGTAATTCAGAAAATAAGTTTAATTATAATGTGTTTAACATGTTAAAATTATAACAGGTCACAAATTGCCTCTAGGAAGTAACATATGGGAGACTGATCCTGGTACACAGTTCTTTCTTCACATGACTGCATTTTCAGAACATAATACTGCCTTATTCCCTCATCTCATGGTTATAGAGTGTGATATTTGAGTACATTAGCAAGCAATGAGAAATAAAAACAGAGGATACATGGGATAGAGAAAGTGATCCTCAATTTCAGTCCAAGTTTAGTATTCAACAGGGGACTTCAGATCACGCCTTACTGCTAGTAAGCTAAGAAAGACACTTGGCATATTTGGCATAACAAAGCATGGACATACCTTGGAACCTCAGGTCTGCAGAGCATGCTGTTGCTAATACCATGAACATATGTATTTTTCACTTCTGTTTCAGGATTTATGAGTGTCTGGAAAGTGCTATTCTTGCCCCCATAAGATCACGAACAGCAAACTCAATAATTCTGTCAACGGCGACGCGAAGCCTGAAGTTTCAATATCAAAAACAAGGATAGTTGCAGGCCATTCGGTCCTGACCCCAGAAAAGCTCTTCCTTAACATTGTAGCAATGAAGTGATTTAAGCTGCTCAAGCTCTGACTGCTTGAACACTTCAATTGATGATTCAACCGATTTACCATGCAAATGACGGCTATTGCTAAAGGACTGCTTACTTCCTTTTCTTGTGCTTCTTGCTAGCACTGTTGCACTAAGAGGTCTACTTTGATGTCTTCTGCTTGAGAGGAAAGTTTCATATATTGATCTGCTATGGTATTTAAGCCACCTGATACTGCAAGTGTCTCCTATAGAGTTCCTTAGTAGATGGAAGTTCCCACAGCAAATAGAAGACAAGGACATTGCAGAAGCAGAATGAATGGGGCATCAAAGGTATTGCTACTCCTGTTTTTTTAGTAGCTAGTTTTCATTGAACAACCCTTCAGCATTAATCCTGAAATGATAAGCAAAAATCAGTTTTGTCAGAAAATTTAAACTGATCCAGGATCAGAAATGAAATAAATGTTATCATCACGCACCACATATCATATCATGTCGACACAAGTAATCATCAAAACAAGCCCAAAACAAGACAGCAAAGCAATTTCAATGTCACACTCACACATATGAAAACATAAGGGTAATGAATGAATCATAAAACACAAACCCAACATAGAGATTTTGATCTTTCTCACTAAACACTTGCATTGCTTTGGAGTGTACAATACACATGCATGTGTCTGTCATCTAGCCCTTCTTTCCTTGGTTCCCTGTGATGTGCCAAAGAGCTAAACTAGTAACCAAATGCCCAAATGTTTCATTCTCATAGGAAAAAAAATTACACTGCTATGCAGAAGCAGAACCAGCACCAAATTCTCCAGATGGAGAGTAATTAGATCTGCTGTATCCCCTCGGAATTGCTCATTTAGTATTAGCTGGATCACATCTGTATTGCTCCGGGAAAGACCTACCAGTAATCCTTGCAGGAGCAGCATCCACTTTCAAACCGGTGAAATCGAATTCTATCCCTCATAATAATAACACGGCAAAGTACCTTTGAGATTATCTTCATCCATTCATGACAGTCACTGCAAATCTGCAGATTCTTTGAAACCATTATTTCTGTCCCTGGGCAGTCTTCAGGACACTATAAGCCACTGCTAGCTTCTCACTATGGAAGGTGAGGTTTTCTTCTCTTTCCTCCTCCGAGACATCTTTTGTTACTAGTTCAGTCAAAGGAGCATAACCTTCAACCTTAGCTCTTTTACATAATCCATGCAGCACTAGGTATATATCCTCAGTGTCAGGATGAGATCTATCACCAGCTTTAAATTCATGGGTGTTTCCCCCTAACTCAACCCAACTCAAGCCTTTGCTCTTCCTGATTTTCTTTTGTTTCCTCTGTTTCCATACTTCCTCTGAATCATTCCATCTATTTGCTGATGAATAGATGTTTGAAAGAAGGGTATAATCCCCACTGCCATGACATGCCATATGCTTAATAGTGACCTCACCTAATTTTGTTTGGCAATATCTGCGACAGGCACTAAGTAATGCCCTCCATATCACAACATCAGGCTTTACATTCATCGACATTACCAACTTGTATGCCTCATCCAACAACCCAGCTCGTGACAGCGTATCCACCAATGCACCGTAGTGCTCAACCTCTGGCGTGATAGAATACTCTGTAGTCATTGATCTGAAGTATTGGCGAGCCTCTTCAACCATGCCACAGTGGCTGCATGCTGTCAAGAGTGCAACAAATGTAACCCGTCAGGAACCAGCTCTTCACTTTTCATCTTGTGGAACAAAATCACTGCATCAGATCCAAGACCATGCGATGCCAAACCACTAATCATTGTATTCCATACAGAAATATGGTTTCTCTTGACTTTATTGAATATATCAGTTGCCACATCAATTCTACCACATTTGGCATACATGTCAACAAGTGCTGAAGTTAAGATATGATTCATTTCCACCCCCAGTTCAGTCATCAGGTGATGCACCCACACTCCATACCGGCGAGCACCAGCTCGAGCACATGCTGACAGAACTGAGGAGAATGAGAAGCAATCAGGCACAAGGCCTGAACTGACCAACCTGCTAAAAAGATTAATTGCTTCTTTTAGGTGCGAGCTCCTTACTGCACCGGCAATCATTGAATTCCAAGAGACCAAGTCCTTGACAGGCATCCTCTTGAAAATCTGATACGCCTTATCTAGCTGTCCGCTCTTCAAGAATCCCATAAGCATCAGATTGCCATGGAAGGGATCGGTACTCCATTCCAGCATTGACCAAAAATAGTTCACGTGCTTCCAACATGTGATCATGGGCAATATATAACTTGAACAGAGGAGGTGTTATATGCTGATTAGATAGCAACCCAACTTTAGTGAGATGACAATGGATTTCCATGGCAGCATAGAGGTCAGAGCATTTTGCACAAGCTCTGAGAAGTAGAGCATAAGTTCTGTAATCAGGGCAGAAAGCAGTGAAATGGAGCAAAGTGCTATAGTCCATAAGTGACTTTTGTGGGGAGCCTTTCTCTAAAGAAGCTCTGAGGATGGAGTTGCCATATCGAAAGAAGATGCTACAGGGATGTTTCTTCAAACAGTTCGTGTAAGACATATTGCAAACAAGCTTCTGAAAGCGAGTTCACAAGAATGAAGGAGAGAGGGGGGATGCCAGGCAGCTAGTTTTTAAAGTCCTCCTGCAACCTAATTTATCCAGAACGAAGTTGGACAACACCTTAAATCACATAGTAGCAACTAAGGTAATCAGGCAACATGTACTCTATGCTCGTTGACTATCCTGAAATGAACGGATAAAATGGCCATCAATTCTTGTGCATGAAGTTATTAAAAACACAAAGTATCAAGAATATTGCACATGGAGCAACCACATTTTACTGGTAACTAGTTATCATATTTGAAGTGACGAAACTAATGGAGGTTGTTTAATGCAATATTATTTAAGTCAAGCTAGACCATCCAAGTCATGTCACACCAATGCATCCGATACTAAATAACAATGCTAGACCATCCAAGTCATTTCACACCTAGTCCTTGTCTTGCTCCTCTAATTTATATATCTCCAAATTGCAGGGCAATTCTATAGCAGTCAGATGCACAACAAATCGCCAGTTTGAAGGGCTTGATAAAGAAATCCATCCATGTGCGATAGAACTAGAGGCAAATACAGCAAGCATCCATTGAACTATCTAAACAGCACATACACATTCATATACTTTTAAGACATGAACGGAAAGTCGGAAACAAACTAATAACTAGCAAATTTGGCTACAAAGGAAAACTCAAGCAACGGCAGTCGCGGCGATGCATCCAATCTGTTCGACGAAATGCCTCCACCGGAAAACAACCAAACAGTGCATCAATGGGGATCCCAGCAAAGATTAAAAAGGTACCTGCGAACCAGCCGAGGCAACCAAGATCCAAGACGGCGAAAGAGCGCAGAGAGACCGGGAAATTAAGCGACAGAGGGACGCACTAATACAGGTGGGGTGGGGGAAGAAGCAAGGGACGCCACGGAAGGGATATTCCTTGCGGGGATGCCAAGGCGAGGGAGCGGGAGCGAGGGAGGGAGCGAGCGAGAGAGGCGTGGAGGAGAGGAGCGACGGGTGTGGCGGGCGGAGAGGGAGGAGGAGTGGGGGTTCGGGAACGAAGGCCGGGCGGGGGCGGGGGCGGAGGGCGGGCGCCCGTTGTTATGGATCAACCGCGCCGCAGGCGTGGGGGGGGGTGGTGCTGATGTGTTTCTGCAAGTGGCACGTGCTTCCGCCGTGATTACTTGATTAGGGAAGCGCTCGCTTTGAAATTGGTTGGTTTGGCTCTGGGGCTCTGGGGCTCGGGCTCGGTGGTGGTCAAATTCTGGCTGCCAGGCCGTTTGCTCCAGAAGATCTGGGCCTACCGTGCTGTGTATATCAGTGGGAAATGGGCTAACACTATAGCAGTGTGGGGTGTGGGTGGGCTTACGGGAGTAGAACTGCGTCTAGTAATCTTGGGCCCTTTTTTAGAATTACAAATCTTGGGCCCTTGATAGTGCTGAGATACCTACCCGTTTGCTCAACCTCTTCAAATTGTAAACTTGCACTTCATCATTTCCGTGTGGGCCCGGCAAATGAGGAACAAATCAATTGCCAGGCATAGTCACGGAGTTGGTAGCGCAGACCTATTCCTCACCACAAATGGAACGGTGATGTACTGATGTACAGCCAATGTTTAGGCTGCGTCAATGCAAGCAGTCCGGCGCAAGTCGTAGGAAAAGTCAGAGAGGCTCATGATTTGCACGTCCACTGAACAAGCAGTCTGCACTCATGAGAAGTCAACACAAATACATAGGAGTAATCATGTTTAGCTTGCACCAATAATAGCACAAGTGTAGGCAACATGATGATCCTCTATTGCTCGGCACGAATTCATGCATGACGTGCATACGGAGTATTTTTTAGACGAAGAATATTTTTTAAATCCGCTTCTATATCCACAAATGGATATATATATATAGCTAAAGGGAACATATCTATTGCAAACCAACCCTCCGTGCAACCTATGCAAAACCTAATGCGGGCCACAGCCCGTAGACCCAAGGGATACGAGGTGATAACCACTTGAAAGGTGGGAGGAGATTTGCAAAAGTGTGATTAGAGCGGAGATTAATTGTAAAAATTACCTAACAGGGGAAAAAAAAAAAGTAAAAAAACTACCCCTCCGTTTCCAAATTGTAAGTCGATTTGACTTTTTGTTTCATCCATTTTTCTATGTATCTAGACGTATCTAGATACATAACAAAATGGATGTACCAAAAAGTCAACCGACTTACAATTTAAAACGGAGGAAGTAGAAGACTAAGCTTCAATCTTCTTCACTCTCACTCCAATCTTGCAAAGAACTCCACGTAAACACTAATTCATCGAATCTACCGTCTACTTAGAAACTCGATGTTTGGATCATATGCTTCCCGTCAGCACTCCACATCGCTCCATGCTGACCAAGATGGCCCTCACAAGGACTCAATAGCGGCGCCTCATCGGGAAAGCACCATCAAGATGTTATCGTCCCCGAACCAACAAATCAGTTCTTCGGTTTTTATTTGAAGTAATCTTTAGAGGTTGAGGTTCACGCCCAACACCCCAACAGAGAATGATGCACCGTAAAGCACCGTTGTTGCCGGCAAGAAGACCGAAAGCAAGATTTTCATCCGAGAACTTGAGCCACCTAGGTCGTGGAGCTTCTCAACAACGTGAGAAAGAGCACGCCGGCAACATGCACGACGCCAATGCACCAACACAGGGCGATGCAACCGCACACCACCACGGCGGCGAACCACCTCGCCGCCACGGCCAGCACCCACCAATCGCTAACCGCGAAGGCCGGGCCGGATCCGCCCAATCAATCCCCAACCGATTAGGGACGGAGATCCAAACATGTTGGACCCGGATCCACGCGACGCAAAGCCAAGCCGGCCACTAGCGGTAAGGGAAAACAGAGGGAAGGACGGCAAGACAATGGACGGAGGAGAGCGACGGCGGCGCCGCTTCACGATCGCGACACCATCGCCACGCCATGTTGCCGACCCGGTCACCAAGCACGCCTCCCACATAGGGGGCCTCGAGGCCAAGCCAAAGCCGGGCCGCGAGCCGCGCCGCCCGCCGTCCGCGAAGCCGCGCGAAGCCTCCGCCCCTCCCTCCGGTAGCGGCGAGGGGAAGGAGATGGGATTGCGGCGGCGCTGGGGTTTCTCTGCCCGAGCCGCCGTCTTGATGTGACGCTGGCCTCGTGATGAGTTGTTTGACTAAAGTTCATACGGAATATATTTTATTCATAAACTTTCTCTTCTTTCTGTTGTAAATCTTTATTCAACAGGGAAACATGTTGGTACCCACATCAAGCATATAATTTGAGTGGATGAATGAAAGCTACACATAATTTATGCAAGATCTTCGGTGTTTAAATGGTGCGTGAAAAGTTTTTGAGTGCCTCATCGGATGTTATGGTCGCCGAGGGCATTTCATCTATATTTTATACTCCATACATCTAGCATGTGTTCCACGAAATTCTGAATACTATACACAACCTGCTACCGGTAAGAGCGTGGTGCTATATGCAACACGCGCTCTCACACTATATGATTTGCGGGTTTGAACACTTGAGCTTTCCTTGTCACCAACAGCTCTTTTCTCTTCTGTGATGAATAATAAAGCCATAAACATGTGCAGCGTTGTGCGTGCCAGTTATGTTGTCTCAGGCACGAAGTGGACACATTATGTTACGTGCGCAGATGATATACGCTGCGTCTTGAATTATTAACTCAAACTGCGTATGATGTCGTAGGACGTCGAGGAAAAGCCAGTGAAACAAATGTTGTTTTTTTGATCCTGTCCAAGTATCCGAACCAGGATAGGAGTACGCAACTACCAGCTGCAAGTTGCTTTCGAGAAGACAAAGCGAAAGGATTCATTGGCCTGAGAAACGAACGTTGCAACTCGCAACTTGCGGAGAGTTTGAAATGGATGCTGCTGGCTGCTGACCCTGTACCTGTGTAGTGGTCCCCTTAACGAACAACGGTCCGCCAAAGATGCTTCGAAATTTGAATGGAACAAACATACAAGGTCTTAATATCAATCTTGATCTGAGAAGCATCAATGCTCATCCGCACGCGTGGAACAGTCATATCTGAGACCGGTACCCTCTGTCGAGACTCGAGAGTTTAACTACGAACACTGCATTTGTGCTAGTGCTACAACAGACTCAACTGATACATCCTAAACAGAGGCATCAAAAACACCATCAGATGGACAGGCGTACAGTTTGATAAACAATCAAAGTGAAAAGAATGCACTTAAGGGGCCTCTGTTCGTTTGATCTCAAAAATCCAGTTGATTGAAGGAATTAAATCCTCAACTAGTCAAAATTCACCTCAGCCCCCCCTGCAATCCCTTTGATTTTGGGATCAAACGTACAAAGGATGGAATTCACAGAATAAATTCAATGGGATCAAACGATCCAGAAATCCAGTTGATTGAAGGGAATTAAATCCCCAACCAGTCAAAAATCACCTCAGCCCCCTGCAATCCCTTTGATTTTGGGATCAAACGAACAAAGGATGTATGAATTCACTGAATAAATTCAATGGGATCAAACGAATGAGGGATGGATGAATTCACAGAATAAATTCCGTATGACAGACCAAACATGAGACAACTGGATTAGAGATGTACAGATCACTCATCTGGTGTAAACATGTAAATGCCATCAGAATGAGGAACCAATGTTGCAAACTCGCAACAAATGCTTCATCACATTTTTTTCCCCCTCACTATCCAAGTATTTCATACTGTTTCACAACTGCTGCTTCATCTGACTAACAAGTAGCAGCTAAGTAAAATCTACTAAAGAAATCACAGAAACAAAAAGGCCTTCTTACAAATGGCATCGACCAAACCACCTGAAAGAATCAAAGAATTGAGTTCCGTGGATCATTGCTGGAGCAATAGGAAAGCTGAAGCAGCAAGGAACAAGACCAAAAGCAAGGCCACTGCTGAGACGGTTGCGAACCCACTGCTCATTGAATTCTCTGTGGCATAGCACATTCATCGCCATTGAAGAAGACTTTTGTTGGGAAGCCATCTCCAGCAACAACATTTATCCCCGGGGTCAGCTTCTTGGTGAATGAGAGGACTGACTGTTGCTTACCAGGCACAAGGTAGTCGATCCCACTCATGTTTGTCTGCTTCACCAGGTAATTAAGCCCCTCCAAACCCTGCATAAAGATTGTGTTCTTGCCCACTGAGGTGGCGTTGAATGAGTACGCCTTCTCAAAGCCGTCATATGCCTTGTCCATGACGATGGCAGCAAACCAATTGGCCATGTCGACATCCTCCCAGTTGAACAATGTCACCCGGGCCCACCCCTTGTTGTAGTCTGTCGAGACATGCCAATTGATGCTCACACCACACAGAAGTCGCCGCAAGGCATTGGCGAGCACATTATAGTGCTTCAGATCAGCCCATGCCAACGCCTTCTGCGGCGGTTGTTGAATGGCATAAGCAGCGCCTCCGGTGGCAGGAGCATGGATTGTGCAGTCGTGCTGCACGTCGGACCTTGCCTGTTTGCAGGGCACGCACAGGCACAGGTGTTGCAGGGGATCACTGAGTCGTTGTAGTACGCCGAGAAGGTCACACAACACTTGGGCTTGGCCCCCTTTGTTGTGGTAATGTTGCACACCACCTGCCATGTCGCCACAGCAAGCGTCGTAGAGTCAAGCCCGCTTGGGTCTGGGAATGCAGTTGGGCTGACAGGCACCGGCTGGCCGCAGGTATAGTCCGGGTTGAGCGATGATGCACCAACGATCTTGAAATTGGCAGGGGGAACAGCTTAGTCCGGTTGAGGTCAGGTGGCATCTTGTAAACTTGCATCTGGAATGCAGATTTCGACTGTGCCTCATCCATGGACTTGGGCAAGATTGTCCCGTTCCTGCAGCAGTTGTCAATCTTGCCAATCTGGGTGTCATTGTACCGGGACAGCGGCAGGTCAAGGATCACCGGCTTGCGGTCGCAATTGAGCACCTGCGAGAAATCAATGTTCTGGTAGTACTGGCCAGGCGCTCCATAGATACAGCCCGAGGTGTCCACCTCTGATGGGTGGGCGCCCTTCATGGAGGAGATGAACTCGCCGCGCCGCCACTCCCACGACAGCCTCCAGTTGTCGAGGCGGCCGAGCTTGGCGTTGTTCTCGAGCGTGACGAGCGCAAGGTAGCTGGAACCGTAGGACTGGAGCACGTCGTAGGTGATGACGAGGTCGCCGGTGCCGCGCGGCAGGTAATTCTTGGTCGGGTCGGTGGCGTTGGCGTCGATGACGGTGGCGTTGGCCTCGGCCTCCGGCGTGAGGACGCAGCACGTGTACAGCTCCTTAGAGGTGCGGTTGGTCGCCGCCGGGCACGCGTAGTCCGGGTTGTCCAGCGACAGCGCGGTGGGGAGCGGATCGAAGCCGGGCCCGGCGAAGAGCGTGCCGACGATGCCGACGGTGGCCTGGATCTGCGACGGGTCCCCGGCGGTGGCGATGGGCGTGAGGAGGTCCGTCTGCGGGTACCCGGAGAAGGAGGTGGCGTTGCCGGCGTCCTCCGTGGTGTTGTACGGCAGTTCGCCGCCGCCGGTGAGAACGGCGCCGTCGACGCCGACGAGGATCTCGTCGTAGCCGAACGTGACGAGCGCCGCCCACGACTTCAGCGGTCTGGTGCCGGAGTTTGTCACGGTGAAGTTGGCGTGGAACGAGTAGGGCTGCTTGTTCTTGTCGCTGACGTAGGGCCGGATCCTGGCGCGGTCCACGAAGTTGTACTTGAGCTCGATGCCGTTGCAGCCGGGGTCGGGCGCGGGGGCCGCCGCCGCCGGCGTCGTCGGCGTCGGCGTCCCCCTGCTGCGCCGCCGCGAGCCCCGCGAGCAGGAGGAGGCCGAGGACCACAGCGTGGGGAGCTACGGAGGTGGCCATCATCGCTGGATCGGGGCGTGGTGGACTGGTGATTGGGGGCTGGGCGGAAGCGCGGTGGCGAGGTAGATGAAGCGATCGGAAAGCGCGTGCACAGCTGGGCCTGGGGAACGGAAGATGAAAGGGGAGGGGCGGTGGGTTTGAACTGGGGAGCGGCGACGGCGTGCGTGCGTAGCTTGCCTGCTGGTGCTGGGCTGCTGCTGGCTACTGCTTCCCGAAAAATATTATTGCAGAAAACGATCGGGTTTTGAACAAAAGGGCGTGGAAAGCGACGGCGGCCGGAAAGGAGACGAAGGAAGGAGTGCCGGAGATGGGGTCCAGCCGTCGCCCAGGGCTGACGTTGATTGGTGAGGAGCGAGTGGGGTTCGGGCCCAGCTGGTAGTGACGCAGCGGACGCGGAGAGGCGGCGCCCTTGTTGAATTGAAACGGTAGGGTTCGGTTCGGGCAGCGGCACGGGCGAGATGCGCGGCAGGCCGTCCGATCCTGCCGTGTACGGCTGTGGATGGGCTTGCTTCTGTCGCCTGTGGGTGGGGCCCGCGCATGTGACGAGGACGTCCGGGCCGTGGGCCGCGCGCGGCGCATGTTGGCATGTGAACTTGTGATTTGTTCAGGACGTGTGGGTCCATGGTAGTAGTGGGGCAGCACGATGTTTCCAGCGAACACGTTTTTCGACGCACGCGGAATTGGTAAGGAAATCAGCCATTTTCTGTAACTTTCGCACCCGGTCAGTTACCATGGGGTGTGTTTAGATCCCCAAATTCCTCCCAAATTTATTTACGCAAAAAAGTTGGCCATGTGAATCCGTCGGCCCCTAAATTTGTTCAGGACGTAGGAAAAATTAAAATAATTACAGGGGAGGCGATTCTTTTTCCAGCGCCAACACGATAATTTTACGACGCAACAAACGCGCCAATTGGTAAGGATGTCAGCCATTTTCATCTAAAAATTTTGCACCAAATTTTGGGTTACCATGTTAAAGACCAAGCCCAGTCCCGTGCAAGCGTGTTTTGTTGGGTGCAGGTACAAAGACGTGTATGCACACAATGCGGCGCTGCTGGTCGCAAGGGATTGTGCCGGTGGCTTGCTTAACATACACGACTCGCTAGTTGATCGATTCTACATGGAAATTTTGAAAGACGATTATGTTATCTAAGATTTGCAGTTTCCTTTATTATTATTATTTTGCTTTACATTAGTCGACAGCGTGACACATAGACGTGAGTTCACGTTCATGGCTCCGCGATTGTCGCTGGTACCGGCGCAGTTGGAACATGGGGAGATAATTGGAATCCTCCCTCTTTCAATCTCGTGCGCACTTGTCAGGCCCACATTTTGTCAACCTGACCTCAGTTAATAAAATAAATAAAGGCCCGTTTGCATCTTTTTTTTTTTGACGAAGGAATTGAACTTTATGGACTAGGCTATTTCGTTAATTTAGATTTTGATATTTCATAACCTTTCAAAGTTTAGGTATAAAGCTTGTTTTAAATGTATAGGGTGAGAGATAGAAAATGACTTTATAGATCGACTTGTTATGTACTATTTGCTCTCTATAATTTGTGGATCCACGAAAGGAGCCGAAGCTGAAGTCATGCCAAACCGGCACCAAAGTGACGATGGTGATAAGGGGGAACCATAATTTGTACATAAAGGGTATGGAGGAAATTAAACAAGCTTTTTTCGTTTTCATCATCGTGTGTACTGAAATTTAAATTTGTATGTTAAGATGGTCCAACCTCCGGCTATAATGTAGACCTCCGGGGCACTTGTCAAAAGCACACCTTTTGTATGATTAAACTCTTCTACTTTAATTACAATGTTGTGCACATTTTTTTTTGAGTACTTGAGAAAACAAAACAAGCTTTTCGTAACAGCTAGAAAAAAAAATGATGGCATGTGAGAAATTATCTAAAAAGGGATAAGAAAAAAAACGAACAACATGGACATGACCATGAAAATGGAGGCGGCATCTATGAAACGGAATATATCTAGCTTTGAAACAAGGGAGAATTAGGAATATGACCACGAAAAAAGTTAAGCCTTTGAAATCGGTCTCTTTTTTTTTGAATTTGAGAATATGGCCTCAAAACAAAACTTTGTTAGGAATCGGTCTTCCATCAGTTTTGAGGCCTCACGGTGTTAACTACGGAGGTAAAAAGACATTTTTACCCCGATAAAAAACAAAAAAATAGAGTTTTCTTCCTTTATTGTATATTTTGAATGTATAATCACATTCAACCAGGCATATATAATCACACATATATAACCATACATATATTGTTACATAATCACACATATATTATTACAAAACTCTATTTTTTTACTCATGGGTAAAATGGTCTTTTTACCCCATAGTTAACAATCCGTTAGGCCTCAAAACTGATGGAAGGCGGGATTCTAACAAAATTTTATTTTAAGACCATATTCCCAAATTCAATAAAAAAAAAAAGGTTAGATTTCTAAAAGGCGAACTTTTTCAGGGCCATATTCTAATTCTAATTCTAATTCTCCCTCGAAACAACATGCATCATAACGGGACGAGGTTGATGAACCCATGTCTGGGAATTTTGCAACGCAGATGGATGGCCTTTGTGCCTGAAATGGGCCAGATTAGGAGAGCAAGAGGGTCTAGGTAAAAGGAGGGCAAGGGGCCTTGGTGCCTAATTTCGGGCTTTTTGGTGGCCATCGGGCTACTTTGTTGTCACAACTTGTCATAATTTGCGATATCTAAGGTTTGATTGACCAACTTGTGACCGTTTGGCAGCCCGCAGCCACACAATTGTACTAGAAAGGTTCCCTTCTAACAAATTATAAGGTCTGACACGATCAATGACTCCAAAAATATGGAGTACGATCCTCTTAGACTTACTTGCACTAAAATTTTGAGAACCTAAACTTTATATCACAGTTGCATGCAAATGTTCAGTGCTTGGATTAGGAATTCACATGAAACTTGTTCGAGTGTAACACAAAACAGCTCAGTCATGACATGAGCTTTACCCACTAAACTTGCTAGTCGTCTTTCATTCAGTTTGGTTGGAGCAGATTGTTCGTGATAATCTTATTCGTAGGTCTTTGCATCCTCAACGAATTGAAGACTACCGTGCATTTGTTAGCATATTCACTTCAGTACTGAACATACGAGTAGTGATTTTCCGCTTCCGGTCTTTAGGCCAATCTCCGTCAAGAAACGGAAATATACAAGTTGTCACCTCTCGACTGACAGAAGACGAATAAAGTTTTTACTTGCTCCCTAGCATGTTTATCCTGCACCCAAAGTTACTCTAATGTCATCTCTGTCCCCTGTCCTTTTTGTAGCAACACTGTAGTATGGTGGTGACAAAAAATTACCAGCAACAATACATCTCTGTTTCAGATTTGATGGCATGCATTCTATAAGACTAGATGTACTCCTAGTCCGGAATGAAGGGTGGTTGTTCTGAAAAGACCCTACATAGTAGTATGCCTTATGTGGTTGTTCCGAAAAGACATGGGTACTTGGACAAAAGGCACACTGATTAGAGTGGGAATGCTTGTTGGTTGCTACTACCGTTTCCCAAGTAACCAGTGGGGAGACTTGGCCTGACAACTACAAAAGAGGCGGTGGGTGTGCAGCGACATTAATCCGACCATATGCCGGTTGCTTCCACATTGCGTTCATGATACTACATTTGCATCTGGTTAGGTGACCAGTTCCTGTTGAATTAATTCGTAAATGACCAATCAAAGAAACAAAAACTGACTCAACATGTCATATTAACTCCTACCAGAAAGGCAAGAGAAAAAATGAGCGAAAAACACTGTTCACCGAACTGCATAGTACATAGAGACGTCATCTCGACCGGCAGGATTTATCTGTCGGAGATTAGGCAGCTTATTGTCTGACTGCAACTGGTTTACTAAAAGTTTTGCCATGTAGCCAGGAGTTAATGATACAGGTTTGCTGCGTTCATGATACTATACTTTGCAACCTGTTATTGGTTTGGGTGGGCAGAATTTCCCATCGTTGGGGAAGAAAAATATAGGTGTCGTTTGGTTCCTAGGGACTAATAATAAAAATTCGTTCTAAGAGAGTTTTTTTAGGGACAAATAGAGAAAAGATCTCAAAAGTCCCTCCCTGTTTTTGTTTGGTTGGGACAAGAAGACTTTTTAGTCCCAAGGACTAAAAAGTCCATAAACCAAACAGCCTCATAGTTGACAATTAGTTTGGTTGTCAATGCAGTCCTGGACTCCATATGCTCCCTTACAGCATTATTGACTTTTTGTACGAAGCAAATATCGAGCAGCCGCAGCAACAGCACAAAATCCACATACCATTTCAAACCAACACAACATAACAGTTTTTTTCTTAACGCAATTCAATCAAACTTTGCAGCTCATTGGCTCAACAAATGTACATTTTTATCAACAATTTGTGTCAGAAACAATGAAATTGTCATCACAGGTCCTTTTTTTAATCCAAATCACCATTCATGTTTCTGCTAGCCAAAAAATAACAAACCTTTGAAACAAAAAGAAAGGAGAGACGAATACAAAGGAGTGATTTTGAGAGGAGGATTACAGCAAGATCTTATATCGCTAACTAAAGAATTAATATGTATTGATCCAGTGAATTATAGATCAGCAGGCTATATTTAGTTTGGCCCATAGCCGTGCGGATGCGACTTTTGCCACCTCCATGCGACTGACAGGCTCTCTTTGAGATCGGTATATTGAGCTGTCCAGTTGAGCTCCTTGTTGATCTTTGTTGGGTCGCTGTATACTTCTGCATAATCTCCTGGCCTTCTGCTGAGGTACTCAATTTTGATGTTAACCCCAGTTGCCTTCTTGCAGGCATCAACAAACTCATTAACCGAGCGACCTGAACAGAAGACATCCATATATCAGAGCAAAGTGATACTGATGCCACAAGAGAAGACTTCAGGGATTATATAATTCAGTTTTCCAGCTTGATGCACCAATCACTATTGACCCTGTGCAGATATTTGGGTAAATACTACAAAGATATGTTGTCCCAGATTACTGTTTGTGGGCTTCGATGTCATGTTACCATGTAATTTAGGACAAGTATTATTTATTAAAACCTGTGCAGCGTACAACTCTCCATATGAGTAATTAATAATAATTATTCAAAATAAAGAAATCTCGTGTTGTCAAACCTCTTCCTGTTCCAACATTGTAAATGCCAACTTTTCTAGGCTCTGCCTTGTTGAGTGCTTTCACATGAGCATCAACTAAATCTGTGACATCAATATAATCTCTTATGCAGGTTCCATCAGTTGTGGGATAATCTGTTCCTTTAACCTACAGAAAGACCATGCATAACCATCAGCTCCATCTTACACCACACTTCCACAATAAAGTGCTACTAGTACAGCATGCACATCTTGGCACGAAGCAATAGACTAACTTATGTTTTATTTCACAGATACAGCTACACAGTACCAAAAAAAAAAGGTACCTTTAATCCTGGAATGACTCCTAATGCTGCATCGAAGCATGCCCCAGATATCCGACCATGCTCTCGGAGTTCTGGCCTAGGAGCCTCACCTAATCTTCCCTCAGGGTCAGAGCCAATAACATTGAAATATCTGGTGTGGAAGCCGAGATGTCGATTTAAACCAATTTCTAAGCAGATCAGTTCAGATACTCAGGTCCTAACTTATGTAACTCGAGAAAAATATTACCTCAAAATCATGACAGCCATGTCAGCTCCCTTCGACTTTGAGAAATCTAATATGATATCCTCTGCCATTTTCTTAGCTTTTCCATATGGATTGATAGGGAACTAGGCCAAGGCAAGACATAAACCAATTAGTACTGGCACATGTCTGTTTGCACAGGTCCCTAAACTCATAAAAAGAATGAAGGAAATAATGCAACATTTACATAGCAACCTAAAACTATTTGTTTCAGTAACAAGATGACTAAATAACATATATTAACACAAAACATGGTTTTATTAGATGACATCTCAAATTATCAACAAAAATACCTGAGGTGTGGCCTCTGTAATAGGCATCTTCTCTGGTTCTCCATAGGTAGCACATGTACTGGAATAGATAAGGGTTTTGACTCCATGAGATGCCATAGCCTCCAAAATCAGTAAAGTGTTCGATGTAATATTGTGATAGTACCTGTTAAGTTATTGAGATTGTTAGAAACATTACAGATATTTTAAAACTGATTTTTAAATATGTAAGAAATATGTAAAGATCAGTTAATTCCATGATCACGGCACTCACATTACAGTGTTCCATCAGTTAAGACAAAATAATTTGTTTTAATACATTGTTTTTTTTTAGAGTGAGAGTAATACAATGTTTAGTCAGAGAGAGAGAGAGGTGTCATTAGAGCTAAGGAGGGCCAGCACAAGGTAATATACTTAATGCTGTTTCCCTGGCCAATTGGCCATCATGTTCAGGCCATTCTATTCTATATGAAAATGCATAAAGGTGTAAAAGCCTGGATGATCCCCACATTTTACACGGAATAGAATAAGATGATCCTCAATTCCTATATAAGTGTCTAAGGTAACAACAACAGACTTACCTAAGGGGTTCCAATGTGCTCTCTCCCACATAAGCAACAGCTGCAAAGTGCATCACAGCATCAAATGCATTTTCAGCAAATATCTTGTTGACCTGGGAGCCAGTTAAGTGAAAAGAAGCGTTTGGATGTAACTCTCCATAAGCAGAAAAGGCACAAAGCACAGCAGCTTTAGAAGCATAAATGAGGATACAGATTTCTGGTCCCCAGATCAGCAAAGATGAATTGTAGCCTCCCCGGGCTGCGAAATAAGCCCTGCAGAACCTTTACTGCTCCCATGTTTCCTCTAGATAGATTATCCTACAAGATGAACCAAATTGTGCATCCGCAGGAGACTTGAATAACAACTAGTTCACACATTCAGTACAAAGAAAAACTTGATTACCACAATGGTAACTCGATAGTTATCCTTTAAGAGCCTTAATGCGGCATGTGAACCTATATAACCAGCTCCTCCTGTTACTAAGACATGGGTAACCCCAGGCTCATGGCGAGAAAACTGCAGGAATATACACATCAGTGAGCTTTAGAGTTGGGAATATTACTATCAAATTCATCTCAGTCTTGTATACAAAGTACAAATCAGCATTAATTATCCAGATTGCTTGGGTGCCGTGAAACAAAACACCACCTCTAGGCAGATAGCTGAAATTGTCATGATGTCACTCAGGCCTTAATTGCCAAAACCAAGAAGTGGCAACAAACACATGTATGAAAGATCAAGTTGGAACATGGCCCAGGGTAAGAGGAACTGCAATAACAAAGACTATCGGCTGGAGGGATGTCATTTTCAATCTTTCATCATCTGCTCATTAGCACCACCACAAGAAGGTATGGAGATATGTGAGGGAAACGAGTAGGATGGTGCTCTTCACTTTTGTTTTCTCACTACCCAAGTGCGTATTCCATGACAAGATACCAGATAAAGCTGTGTTGCATATTCTAAAAACTTCTTCAAACTAACATATCTAATTGATGAGTGCATTACAAGAAAACAAAAGGGAGGGGAGTCTAAGAAGAGGTTACAAAGTTACTACCTACATGAACATTAATTGATTTGTAATTTATGCCATGAAACATGAGTAGAAGGTGGGTTGGAAAAGTTTATTGGAAGGAATAAGATATGATGGAAAAGTCTTACCATGCTATTGCCACCAAAACCAGGAGATTGCTTCAGAACAAATATACAGAGTGTTGTGAGGACCAGGGCTGCAATGATTTTCCCAACACTATGAGGCTTCCGCCTTGCATCAAAAATACTCCATCCCTGTCAACAAGAGGGAACATACATAGGGACCAGTCATACATTCAATCATTACAAATGAAGCACTCATGATCAGATAGATAAATAGATTGATACCCAAATAACCCTGCTGTTATACTTATAATGTGCAGTATAAGTATACTCTAGCATTGACTTGGAATGCGATCTTAGCAAAGTGGCTGCTCTTTGCTTAGAGATGTATCTAAAAAACTAAATAAAGAGTTATACACATGCACCTGACTTCGATTGAAATATTGCACCTAATAGCTTTAGCTCAACTTGCCTGTCTTTCTAGCAACTGAAATCTTAATATGCACATAACAAACATTACTTCAGGCAGAAGAAACAGATCATTTGGATCGCAGAAAGGAACTTTTGCTCAGAAACATTCAACAAAGGAAAATACTGTCAGAAAATATACTACTTGCCATACAGAATCACAGCTCCACTCACCGATGTGGGTAAATAGCACCTTTGAAAGCTACCATGTGCTTGTACACCAAGTGAATCCCATTGTAAGGCAAAAAAGGATAGCTTTTCGAGCGGAGCACTAAAAAATATTCAGTCTCCTTCATGGGGGCATGCATTAGATGGTCCAACTAAACATAAACAAAGCCAGTGGTGGTGGGCATACATGCGTAAGGGACCGTGGAGGTTAAGAGTGCATATCACTAGTCACTAGTATATCTAAAATAACCAAGACAAGAGGCATTGAGATCTACCAGCCCTGGGCAGGCTTGCCCTCCGGTTTAAAAGGGATCATGAAAGAATTTTGCTCCTTGAGATGAGGCTGCCGATGGTAGGACCCCTACTCGCCACCGTCAACGTGATTTCCCAGCCAGAAGATCAACTGCAGAACCATCACACGGTATGCATCAATTGTACTGGTAGTACAGAATCATTCCACCTCAACGAAACGCAATGAGGATCAGCGATGGGACAGGCAAAACAGGTCACAGACGACAAAGATTATAATTCAAACCATAAGCATCGACACCGGATTTGTGTCAGGCACACGATAATGTTCGCAAGAATTCCAAGTTAGCAGGTATCATGTGTATACTTATGATGGGGTCAGATCCGAAACAAATAGCTTACATTAGAGTTCGGGGTGCTCGGCTGCGCACAGCAGGAAGGGGACAGAAGTAGGCGGGCGTACGTACCTGGTGGATGCACGTCGCAGGTGAAGGAAGACCTGGCGAAGCGCGGCGGCACTCGCCTATTCGTCGCCGAAGGAGAGAAATGAGAGAGATGGGGAGGAACGGGAAGGAACGGCGTACGTGCTCTTCCGGAATGCGGTGGCGTCCCTGCCACCAAGATCCGTGGCTGCAGCGAGTAGAAGAGAGAGATGGGCGACGCGGGGCGGGGCGGGGGCACCGCAGGGGCCGCCAAGGCGTCTGGAGTGCCGGTCCTTCGGCGGGCTGGGCACTAGGCCACTGGGTGGAGATGCAGCTCTGCAACGAGGGAGAGAGCCGCAGCGAAGGAAAGAGGGGGAGGAGAGGCTCGCTGCGGGATGGTGACGAGTCTGGGGCGGCGAAGGCGCAGTTCGCGTCGCGCGTGAAAAGGGTCGGGGAGGAGGAGGAGGAGGAGGGGGGTGGAGGGGCAAGGGAAAGGGAGGAATAAAAATAAATAAATAAATAAATAAATACACTAAATTGATAACTGACGCATGGGTCCAATGCAACTGGAAATCTGCTTAAGAAGCTCTAAATCATTTCAGCATCCGACCTCTCATCTCACCGGTTATATCCCAACGGAGAAGAAGCTTTTTTTTAATATCATTTGAGCATTGAATTAACTAAAGTTATATTTCAGCTAGGGAACTGAAAAAACATATCTCATCCCAAAGTAGACAATATTAATATTTGCAATGAATAATTAGTATCATTAGATAGGTAGTTGAATATCCTTTTCATAATAAACTTGTTTAAAGATATAAATGTTAGACATTTTCTAAAAACCTTATCAAAGTCTAGAAAGTTTGACCAACACGCATCTCATAACGCCATCTATTTAGGACAGAGGAGTAAATATTTTGACTATTTGATCATATTATATCTCACCCATTGAACCTCTTGTTTTTATCTAAACCGCTCAAATTGTGGTGTCCTTAGAAAGATGTAGGGCTACCACAAGTTCTACTACCGCTTGTCATCCGCATGAGTGAAACAACCATTAAAACCCACCGGAGGGTTAAATATCATTAGGATTGATAACTTAATGAACAAGGATTTATGGTCTCAGAGTTTCATTAATGGTCAAAATCAAATTTAGAAGATAGTTTTGATGGCAAAAAAATGTACTCCCCTTTCAAGGAAATCTTCCCAAAGCACTTTCGCCACTTTATCGCCTAACTCCACACTCTGAAATAGGATTGTGTTGCGTGGGCATATTGCAAAGATTATGTTATTTTCATAAAGAAAGTTTTTCATTAGTTTTGAGACTCTCGCTACAACAATGCACAAATAAACCTTGAATGGAAAGTGTGGATATTTTATATGTTTATTTTTTATGTTTGTTTATTGTCTGCATCCATATATTTAATGTTTATTAGTAGGTCAAACGCTAGTTAATTTTCATTTGGAACTCACCTTAAATTAAATTAAACCTATAAATAATTTCTTTGAGTTTATATTTATGTTTGTTTGTTTGTGTGCCAAATAAAAACAAAACTTTAATTGAATTCAAATTCCAATTGGGATCCTAAATTAAAATCTAGACTAGGAGATAGATTAGAAAACACTCCCTCCGTCTCAGTATATAAGGCGAGGCATAACCACCTTCGACTCAAAGACCTAAGAACGCATTTAATTATCTCTCTCAACACCAGTACTACTACATTGAGGTATGTGTCTTTAGAGAGAGCACGTCTTATATCATATTACATACGTAAAAAGTAGTTACATATTGAGTTGGAGGGAGTAATCTTATATCATATGAGATGTGTTCCTTGTGCACGTACACTAAGAGAATCTTCAAGAGTTTGACAAATTTTACTTGGCAAATCTTGAGTTTTGCCAACTTCTAAAAAAGATGTGCCAAGTAAAAAAATAAGAGCTCATCTCCAATAGTTTGGCATAATTCATTTGCCAAAACTCAAATCTAACTTACATCACGAACCATGAGAGAGAAACAAAATTATATTTATGCTCTTCCGCATCTTGAAAACTTATGTCCGGAACTCGAGATAGAAACAAAATTATGTTTATGGCTTTATACCCTTCCACCTCTTCTCGATCTGAACCGATCTTGTGCGAATGCCAAGCGTCGTAGCGCACTCATATTTGCTTGCGAGGACGGCCTTTTGCCAATGTTGCCCAAATTGCCAACTCCAAATGCAAAGCATTTGGAGATAGTTTTTAGAACTTTTGGCAAAAATTTGAGAATGACAAGTCCAAATGGAAAACTGTTAGAGCTACTCTAAGGCCTTACAAATGACGGACTAACGACTCAGAAAGTCATCTTCGGGAGCGATTCAAAGAAGGGTCCAAGGACACACCAATGCCCGCTTTCAAAGGGAAACACAAAGGAACCCTCACGCGGCCCGATGTCGGGACTCCTCAAAAAGGAGGGGTGGGCTGCCCGATCCCCACTATGTTCACGAGGGGTCAACATTTAGGGCCCGTTTGGTATGGCTCTCGCCACCCAACTCCTCACCGCAAAAACACTTTAGCGATATCGTAGATGGGAGCTGGAACTCTCTCCCATGCGTGTCATTGAGAGAAGGATGGTAGGAGTCCGAGGAGATGAAATTTCCGCCCTCTTTGCTCTAGTGTGACACCGAGAGAAAGGGATGGAGAGAAAAATTAGATTCTATAAACGGTGCTAAATGGTGTTTTTTTTTGCAGGGAGGAGCTAGAGTTGGCAAGAGCTATACCAAACGGGCCCTTAATTACTTCACCTTTGTATCAGCTTGAGTCTGGTTGAGAATCAGCACCTCTGGGCCAAGGCGATGAGCTTAGCAGGAGGACCATTGCGGTTGAGGATGACAGGGGAGGCCCATCAAGTCACCAAGATTGTGGATAAAATGTACGTAGGCTATTAAATCTGGCGTTGTGTATGAGCACAAGATGCGGGCTGGAACGAGAGTGAAAATGGGGCGGGCACACTCAATATGCGATAAAAAGAAATGCTCCACAAAAGGTCCCTCGAAGTATGGTGTCGACTCAATATATCGAAGGTGCTAGCGTCGAGGCGTAGTGGCACGTCGAAGGTGGCGGTGCGGCATGTAGACGTGGCGCGGTGCCGATGGTGATCGCGACACGCGACCGGCCGAGCCCCGAGGCTCGCCGTGGTCACCACGCTGGGGTCGATGTAGTTGTGCGTTGCTCCCGAGTCGACGATGATGTTGACGCCCGCGGCTCGAGATCATACCGACGGTGTAGAGAGAATGAGCACCACGCACGGAGTCGGGGGTCCCCAAAGTGAGGACCTTCGATCACCGCTCCTCTTTGACGCCCGCTAGTGGGGTGTTTGTCGTGGTCGCTTGTAGTCGCGTTGAAGATTGTGATGTCAAAGAGATGCTTGCACTTGTGACCCCGTGAGAACGCGCTCGCTCACGCTTGAAGCTGAAGTCCGTACCTTTGCGCCGTTCCATCTCCCTCCGTGTCGCCCATTTGAACGGCCGAAGTCGCGGCAGCCGCTAACGGCGGGGCGCCTCGGGGGCTACAGGCTGGGCGCAGGCGGGCCCCCGCCCTTTGCCCGTGGCCGGCTTGCCGGTGTTGTAGAGGATGGCGAGACGCCGCGACGCCTCGGCGAGAGACATGGCTGCCTCCATGTCCTTGGGGTATCGCATCTCGACGTCCGCCTTGAGCGGTTCGCCCAAGCCCGCTGTAGATGTTGACCGCCGCTGGTCGCCGAGGTTGCCTCGCACGCCGCCACGTGTGCCGTGAACCGCGCCCGTACTCGCCGACGGTTCCCGCTTTCTTAATGATGTCACCACCCGAGATTCGCCGCTCACCGGGCCAAAGCGCGTGACGATCATTGGCTTGCCCACCGCCACCGGTTTCTCCCCTCGGGACAGCCTCATGTACCGTTGCCGTGCTCCTCCCGTGAGATGATAGGGAGGCGTACCGCACTTGCTCGTAGCTGGCGCATCTTGTCCCCCGGGGAATTGCTCGCAGCGTTCATCCATGGAAGGGGATCGCCCTGCCATCATAGGTGGGGAAGGACAGCTTGTGCAAAGGGGAGCGAGACCTCGAAGGTGTCAACCGAGGCGGAGGGGGGGGCACATGCCCCCCCGCCGAGGACGCACTGGCCGGCGGCCTCGTGGCTTCGCAGCACTTCATCGTTCGCCGATCACCGCGGTGACTTGATTATCCCGGGTTCGCTTGCCATCGGTCCGTCTCTTTGATGAAGTCGGTCGCTGCCTTCGAACATTGCCCCCATCTCGATCTCGGCTTCACCTGAGTTGTTGTTGGTGTTTGAGCGTTGCTGGATCATCGCGCGAAGATAGAGAGCCTATCATCGATCTTGTCTATCCCGGGTGTTGATCTTGGCGACCTGCCTCGCAAGTTCTTCGCCAGCCGTCTTGGATTCTGCGCCCATGGTGGTGGGTGGATCGTAGTGGTCTCCGGATACCAGCCGCCGATTCCGGCCTAGATTGGGCGGAGTTGACACGTGAATTGGGGAATTGGAAGGAGATGAGGAGGATGGGGATCGAAGATGGCGGCGGTGGCGTGGCGGGCGCCGCTGGGCTTGCGAGGCGCGACACGGCGACGGCGGCCGGGCGGCGCTGCGGCGGGCGCGCGAGAAAGTGGCGGCGGTGGTGCGGGGTTGGGGGCCGCAGAGAGAGAGAGGAGGCAGGAGAGTTGGGATAAAATTCTTTATTTGCTTGTTGCCCCGAAAGATTACTGCACCCTTATTTATATAGCGGCTATTGGGACTTGTATCTCAAGCAATCTCTCTAAAGGTTTCCTTATAGATTGGAATACCTTTTACAAGCATGTCCTATTTATTTATTTCCTAATAAGGGTCTCCCTTATAGATGAGATAACCCGTTGCACACCAAAACACCTAAAGATAATCCTAGATATTTTCCTCCTTTTTTTCTCCCCGATTAGTTGCCGAAGAATCCGCGGAAGGGAGGGGCGGCAAGGCGCGCGCGCAGCCCCGTGGGCGGCGCCGGCGCCCCCTGGGCCTGTCGGGCCCGTCCTCCTGGGCCCCTATTTCCTGGGTCGTGACATATGGACTTTGTTGTAATCGTGATTTGTTTTCTTGGGCTCTCACGGTAGCATCCTATAGTTCAAGAACCCTGCCAAAGTATATAATATTTTCGAACTTGTTTGATTTGTTTGAAACAGTTCATCCTAAATTATGAAGCACTGGTTTGATTTATCTAGATTAGTTGATCTCGAATGCGGAATATGGGAATTTTAGGGACTCGGAGTGATTCATCGAGGTGGCAGGGAAGAGCTAGCTGGCCCTGATGGGTTGAGCCCTTGAGTATGTTAGGCAGCTGGGACTGAGGCGTTTCGTGGGCCAAAATAGGGCTGATCAGGATGCTAGGTCCGTGAGCCGGCCTATGTAACCGAACAGGCCTTTATGTATGGGCTGGATTGTCTTTTGGGTGTGTTATTATTACTATAGTCTGATGAAATCTGAAAATCTGACGAACACGTGAATATATATCTATATCTATATCTATATCTATACTATAATGGCACACTTGTTTCTATTTTTGGCACAAAGCAATACTATCCGTTGGATCTCACAACTAAAAGCCTAGATGCAAAGTTTGTCACGAGGGGTCTTACACCTTCACCACCCGAGCCTTCTCACGCGCGCGTTTTGTTTCTCACCTCGAAAGCAGGATTCGCATCGTCATCACCGCAAACAAAACAATAAATCGAGGAACCGTCGCCCCCACCTGCTACCGAGACTCCTCACGCGTCCATGCCGTCGTCGAACGTGTGCCACCAGACCGCCACCAAGAATCGCGGCGTTGGTCAAAAAACGAGGGCCGCGGGGACGGCCACAGGCCCGCCGCTCGTGAGGCCGGAGAGGCCCCAAAAACTGAGCGTCCCCGTGAACAACTCGCCGTCTAGAAGCCGCAGCAACCATCGATCCTGGCTGGAGGAGGTCCCGTGAAACGTTGGACTATCCGCCGTTCTCAATTTCGGTAAGCCCTAATCCCGTCTATCCGCCGTTCTTAACCATCAGCCTCTCGTGGCCGCGCCCGATGAAAGCCCATAGACGTCGTCACGCCGCTAATCACGCGTGCTAATCGCACCTGTGACCGCTAGCCCGGAGACTGCCATATATCATTGAGCGTCTGCCGCGGCGCACACACTTTGAATTTCGTCGGGCCGGCCGTACGTACGTCGCTCACTCCCGCCGGCCGCCGTGCCTCAGTCGTCGTCGTGCCTGTGCTCCTGCCCTCCGTCCTGAGATCAGTCGCGCTCGTGCAGTCTGTGCCCGCGTCGGCCCCGTGCCTCTCTCCAGCGGCCCCACGCCGGTGCCCTCGCCCACCATGTTGTGCGTGCGTCCTCCATCGCCCGGTATCAGCCTGGTATGGTCCGTCTCTTCCCTTTTTGTCTTCAGTTCTAGAATCACATTTGTGCAGAATTATAATCGATAACATTGCTTGCCTGCTGTAGGATTATGAAATACCTGAATTCAGAATAGCGGTAGGTCTGTTGGAACAATACTCAGATACGTGCCTGAGCATATTAGTCTCGATTGCTTGCTTCCTGTCAACAGTTTGCAGCGATGGAGTCATATGCCTTGCCAAATTCTACTCTCTTTTTTGCCAAATATTCAGTCATATGCCCTGTCAAATAACCCTTTTATTTATTTTAAAATTCTCATGATTGGGTGCTTGTGCTTGTTAGCTATTCTCTATCAGTGAAGTTGAGCTTGTTACTTATTCGGTGTGTTGAAATTTTTTCAAACGAAGAGTCATTATAATATAGATATAGATGGTTCTTATAACGTACAAAAGCTTCAGTAGTTTAATATATCTCTAAAGAGTAAATTGCATCCAGAGTACAAGACCTATATGTGTGGGTGCAAATTACCCCAACAACTTGTAATCTGCTCTATTAGGGGCAACAACTTGTCCTATTGGTGCGTAGACGGTCCAAAACCCAATCTCTCGCGTTCTTGGCCGTATGGGCTACCGTCGGACTCGTATATGGCTCATCCAGCAGGTACACGGCTCATGCTCACGGCTGGTCGTGCATAGCAGCTCGAGCTCGGACACGTACATGGCTTGTGCGATATTATATACCCACAGCTAGAGCACGTGCACGTCGTCATCAGCAGTAAGTCTGCTTTCTCTACGTTTGTAGTAAAACAAGATGTAGTACAGACTTGTCTATCAAACATAAATACACACTTGTCTACGCACATGATTCTTTGCATCCACAAAAAAAATCCTGCATGATGTATCTCCACGCTGAAGTGTTCATCACGATCACCTACAATTAATAGGGGTACTCTTATCAGTCCACAAATACTACGATGAAACAAAAAAATCAAAACTAGCACTTAGCATAGATTATTCCATGGTAATTCGTACGGATCTATATATGCCATGAGGATACTGTCTGAGGAAGTTCATCGTGAGTATGCACTCCAAAAGTCCAAATAAACCTAGTTCCTACGAACTGTACGGAAGGCAAATGACGTGGTTTTAGATGCAAATAACAGATGATCTTCACGTCAGTTCTGGCGTGCCGCCGCGCGTGCTGTGCACGGCAAGGTCGTGCTCCTCGATTTAAGGAGATCGTGGCCTTCCATGTATATCTATCCTGCGAGAGCCGTGGACTACTGCGTTGATGAGCCGTGTACCGGCTGGATGAGCCATATACGAGTCCGACGGTAGCCCATACGGCCAAGAACGCGAGAGATTGGGTTTTGGACCGTCTACGCACCAATAGGACAAGTTGTTGCCCCTAATAGAGCAGATTACAAGTTGTTGGGGTAATTTGCACCCACACATATAGTTGTTGTACTCTAGATGCAATTTACTCATCTCTAAATATTATGAAAGATAGCTATTCAGTAGATGTAACTTTTAGTTTGCAAAATTGTGCAGTTTGCATCATCTCTTACACCCTGACAACTGACATGGACTTGGCGCTCTACATGCAGACGGAGGTGAAGGGCAAGGCGCACTCCCCTTTTCGTTGAAAAGGTTGTTTCTGCCTATTACTTTGAACAACATGCTGAAGCACAAAAAACACCCTGATCATATGATGATATCTTCCTGTGGTCCAAGGTCGTTTCTCCAGGTTGTTTTCAATGTACTTAGAATTAATTAAAAGCTCTGAAATATTTTTTTGGTCATTTGTCATCAGAATCATGTTTTTAATTCTAATTACAAGCTCTAGAATGTGATCCATGAATTTTCAAAATCACCAAAGTATATACCCCATTTTGGTTGTTTCATATGCGTTGTTCTAAATGTCACCGTAGCGTTAGCATACCGCAATATACTAGTAACTAGTAGTCAACTGCCAACCTATCAATGGCTAAACACTAGTACTAGGAAGCAAGACATCGAGAATTAGCACTAGCAGGTACAGTAGGAAGTAAAATATCGACAATCCACGTAGTCTCCATCTCCATGCTTTCTTCACTTGGTTCTAAAAAGAAACAAACGCTGCGTAAATGGGTAATCAAACAGCAGCAAAGCTGTCAGTCCGCCGGGATGCCGGCCGACCATCGGCCGGGGGCGGGGGCGCGGCGGTTGTCACTTCACTTCACTCCACAGCAGCTCGAGGCTGCCGTCGTCCGGCATCTTTTGTCCTGCCTGATTGGATCCGGCCGCCAAGCCCGTCGCCCGTCGGTGCATGCATGGCGCCGACAAAGGCCGGCTCGCTCTCTGTGTTAGAATAGACCACGAGCAGGAGGACCAGGACAGTGAGTTCGTTCAGTGCGCTATGCCCGGGGGTCATATGCCATGCGCAAACGTACGTACTGTACGCAAGATCCACACGAGCTGACGCCGTGTCGGTTGTCCGGTTGCTGTTGCGAGATGGATAAACAATCGCTAGCTTCAGCTGTGCCTGCAGCCAACTATTAGCCGAGATGGCGCTGTCAGGCCCGTGGTGGTGCGTTGATCCGTCGCTGCAGTCTGCTGCATGCCCTCGTGTGCTCGTGCGTCGTGCCCCGTTACTTGCTGTTGCTGTACGTACTACTATACTATGGCATCTTTGCGATGACGATGTTGATGTACGCTTACCAATGGCAGCTACTACGTACGTACGTGTGTGTGTGTGTGTGTGTGGCAATGCCCTGCCGCGCCGATGCATGTGACAAACAGAAACGAGTGGTAGGTCAGGCCGGCCGAGCACGCAGGGGTCATGTGAGGGGAAGGAGCCTTGGGGAAGAAGAACTCGGGAAGAAGGGGAATAGGAACGGAATTGAGTTCTACGATATATGTTTGAAATGAATTCAGTGTTTACAGTTCTTCGTAATTCCCTCAAAGCTCTCTCTACTTATACGCTCACACCTTCCCGGATCGGGCCGAACACTCTGTTCTTTGGGCCGGCGGATCCCCGCTGGGCCTTGGGCTTCGAGGGACATCGCGGCGGCAGAGTTGCCCGGTCTTGGGTCCTCGCCAGGTCCTCGGCCGCCATCCTTGGTGCCGACAATCCCCAGCGGCTGAACCGGCGTGTCCCCGTGCCGGTGCTTTGAAATCGCCGGAGAGCGACGATCGGCTCCCAGGTAGCGAGTTCAGGAGTAGAACCTGACCACAGAATCAGTCCTTGCTCGACAGCCTGTTCACCTGAGGACCAACGGCGCCGGAGAACCTTCAATGGAACCTGCGCAGGTGAGATAGATCGAGGGGTAATGTCGGCGAAACCGTCTCGGACCTTGGGGACAAAGCGCGCTGCGAGACGTGGAACACCGGATGGATCGCAGAGCCGGTGGAAGAGCCAACTTGTAGGCGGGCGCATCGCCCAATCTTCTCAAGGACGCGGTAGGGGCCGAAGAACCTGGCTCGGCTTGTTGTTGGACCTCCGAGCAGCAACAGATGATTGTACATACGGCTGCAATTTTAGGTAGACCATAGCACCAACTGGAAAAGACCTTTCTGAACGACCCTTGTCCGCCTGACGCTTCATGCGATCCTTGGCACGGAGCAAATGTTGCTTGACGACGGCCTGCATGAACTCTCATCGGCCATCCAGACCGCAAATCGGGGGGCGGGGCAAGGCAGTCCACATCAATGCCCGGTGGCGTGGCGGGTATCCGTAGAGCACCTCAAAAGGAGTACGACCAATAGCGCACGTTTCGGATGTGTTGTACCAAAAGATTCGGCCAAGGTGAGCTAGCGACTCCACTGTGCAGGGCAAGCGTGCGAGAAGCAACGCAAGAAGGTCCCCCCGCACACCGGTTAACGCGCCTCGCCCGGCGGGCCGGGCCGGGGTGATAGGCGAGCTCAACAGCAGAGTAGTTCCGCACATTTTGAACAGAATTGCCAAAATTACTTAGAAAATCCGATCACGATCCGAGACAATGATGTTGGGCATTCCATGCGTACCGATAGATTCGATCAAGAAAAGCCTTGGCCACCGTTGAAGCGTAGAAAGGGTGGCGAAGCGGCACGAAATGTGCGCATTTAGAGAATGTGTCGACAACCACCAGTATGGCATTAGCCGACCGATTACCAAGGCAACCCTCCACAAAGTCCATGGTAATCGCCCGCCATGCTCCCGACGGAACCGGCAGAAGTGGTTGTAGGAGCCCCGGGTAGCGAGAGCGACGGGTTTGGCTTGCGTATTTACGTAGCAACTCAACATAAGACCGCATGGCCTTTCTCATCCCCGCCAAAAGAAAAGCCTCTTGATGCGCTGGTAAGTCACTGGTGCGCCGGAATGTCCACCAGTAGGTTCAGCGTGGAATGCTTTCATCACCATGTTCTGAACAGCCTCATTGTTGCCCAACCAAACACGGCCACTATGTCTGATAACGCCCTGATGCAGGGAGAACGGGTGCAAAATGTTGATCACCCAAGCAAAACGGTTTAGTTAACAGATCAAGTGCCATAGGGTCAGACTGGTAACCATCGACTACCACAGACAACCATTGATGCTTGACAGAGGACACAGCCATCAGTACCTCAGGATGTACACGACGAGAGAGAGCATCAGCTGCGGAGTTCTCACTGCCTTTGCGGTACAGGATCTTGTACTGGAGGCCGAGTAAGCGAGTAAAGACCTTCTGTTGCCAAGCTGTATGCAAACGCTGCTCATTTAAGTGGGTAAGACTCTGGTGATCAGTATGTATGAAAAACTCTGCTTGAAGCAGATAGTGACGCCACTGATCCACTGCCATGAGGATGGCAAGGTACTCCTTCTCGTAGACAGTAAGGCCCTGGTGCTTGTTGCTGAGTGGGCGACTGATGAACGCAATGGGGTGTCCCAATTGATGTAACACCGCCCCTATGCCCGACCCTGATGCGTCTGTTTCAATGTGAAATGGAATGGAGAAATTGGGCAGAGCCAACACTGGAGCTGAAGACAAGGACTCCTTGAGCATGTTGAAGGCCAGGTCATGTGCTGGAGTCCAAACAAAGATGTGGTCCTTTTTCAACAATTCAGTTAGTGGCTTGGCGATGATGCCGAAGTTCTTGACGAACTTGCGGTAATAACCAGCTAAGCCCAGAAACCCACGCAGCTCTCTGACCGATACTGGACGAGGCCAATCCATAATTGCTGTACCTTGGTGGGATCGATTGACAAACCCTCCTTTGCCGATGACGTGCCCCAAGTAAGAAATGGTGCAGCCAAGGCAAACCGACACTTTGAAAGTTTCAGCTTCCATTGGTCCCTCCTGAGCCATTCCAGGACCTGTTGGAGATGCAGTACGTGATCCTCCAATGTACGACTGTATACCAGAATGTCGTCGAAGAAAACTATGACAAAACGGCGTAAACCAGGGGCCAATGTGCCGTTCATCGCACCCCTCTGAACGTTCCCTCGGCGCGCGCTGAGGCCAAAAGCCATAACCCTGAACTCATATTGTCCCACATGAGTCTGGAAAGCGGTCTTATGTTCTTCACCAGACTTGAGAAGGATCTGGTGGAATCCAAAGACGCAGACGAGAGGAAAAAACCAGCTTGCGCCTTCCAGTTCATCCATTAGTTGATCAAAGACAGGGGGCGGGTACTTGGACTTTTGGTAAGAGCATTTAATTGTCCGAAATCCACGCAAAAAGCGATAAGAATCGCCCTTCTTTTTCACTAACAAAGACAAAAGCAGGCAAAGGAGCTAGAGAGTCTTTGGATAAGACCTTGATCAAGCATCTCTTTGACTTGTGACTCAATTTCATCTTTCAAACGAGGAGGGTAACGATATGGTCTAACAAACACCGGGCAATCGCGCCCTCAATCGCTGGAATCTCATGATCACAGCCCGGACGGCGGCAATGAAGTTGGTTGCCGGAATACGCCCCGAAAGGAATCCAACGATTCTTGCCGAATAACGGTGGAACACCTTCCAACATGCCCTTTGTCAACAGAGGTGATTTGTAGCAAAGAAATGAGGTGGCAAGTCGAATGAACACCCCGCAATAGCTTGAACCGACCTTGGTGAGGGACAAAGAGGTATTTCGCACCCAAATCAACCATCATGGGGTCGTGAGTCTCAAGCCAATCCATACCAATTATGACATCAAAGTGCCCCAAAGGTAAAATACGATATTGGAAAGAAACGGCGACCGCAGCGGACCATGGAACTTCTTTGTAGTATAGCCGAGATGACGATTCTTACCACCGCCACTTCGAGCGATCCACCGGAGCAACCACCGAATGAATCTGCCGCAGACGAGAGGCAAGCGTCTCACCGATGAAGGTAGAAGAACCGCCACCGTCCCACCAACATAGAAACAGGGATATCCCCGAATGTGACCTTGAAACAAATAGTTTTGGCGTAAGGAACTCCAAAGGCGAAAGCGTACTTGGACAATGCCATCATCACATGTTCGGGCAGGTGATTCGTAATCCGAGCTAGCCGTGAGAATCATCGAGAAGAAAATGTATCCCACACAAAGATCAACAAGATGCAAAATCTACTCGTGCGCACCGATGCTCTCGAGTCCACTTGGCGTTGCATTTGAAGCATAGGCCGAGGGCGCGCCGATAAGTCTTGAGCTTTGAGAGCCGCCTCGGGAGATTGAGAGTCGGTCGTAGTGGACGACGAGGGACGCCGCAGGTGCAAGCATGGGCGCCTTTGTCGGCCGCGGCATACGAGGGCTGCGGAATGCCCGGGGTGCCGGGCAAAGCCAAGGGCGCCCGTGGAAATGCCTCGTAGCCGCGGCGTAGAAGAAGACCATTCACCATGACGCCGCCCACGCCGAGGAACGCCCACACCGCCTTCCTCCCGTAATGCAGCAATAGAACAAGCGCATCCGGGTTGTGGGGATTCATCACAAGCACGATGGCCCGAATCTCGTCGCAATCCATCGATGAAACGCATTGTGAAAACATAGGATCGGGTGGGAAAGAGAGTAAGCGAATGATGATCCACCGGTGCACGTAATTGTGAAATGTATTCAGCAACCGCGTTGCCCCGCAGCAACATGAAACATCCGCCGCATCGGCTCCTTCGATTACGGCCGAAACGATCGTGTAACAAGCGACAAAAAGGTGGTCCGGTTTAAGTGAGGAAGCTGTGGAGATACGGACTGAAACCACAAGGCGGCCGGGCCATCCATATGCATCTCAACTACTGACGACCAAAGATCATCGGGGACCTGATACATGGCAAAATACTTCTCGCTACGGGAACACCACAAACGGGGTTATCACCGTTGAAGCGAGGAAAGTCGAGCTTAGGTAAACGGCCCTGAGCGGTGGGGTTGGCGGCAACGTAGGTGTTGATTGGAGGGGGACGTGGTGGTGGTGGAAATTGGGGAGTGGAAACGGGTGGCGCAGGCATGAATGGAGGACGGGGATACTGCGGTCTAGGAGGAACCATAAATGGGGATCGAGGAATCGGACTGCGAGGTGGTGGATCCGGAGGCTTACTGCATGCCGGGGATGTGAACCACGGTCGCGGACCGACCCATGGACACCATCCCGTGTAATCGACTCGACGCAGTGCCCGCTGGGCCCGGTGGCGTGCAATCCGGCAGGTGGGCGCACGGACGCCGATGAAGACGAGCCGATGATGCCCGGTGCGAGAGGCGGCATTCCGTCGAACACCTCACGGGTCCATCCGACATCGAAGCTTCTTCACCTTGAGACGAAGGTCGCCGAGGATGCCTTCCTCGCCGGGCGCCATTCGCGGAGGTCGGCGACGTACTTCTCCAACTCCCCGACGACGCGGGCGTCGCGCCGGATCCGGACGGAGCGACTCCAACGCAACCACCCGCTCCTCCTCCAAAGGCGGGTCGAGGCGACGGGCCGCCGAGCGGTGAGGCGCTCCTCCACCGCCAGCACGCCGGCCGTCTGCGGGTGTCGAGGTCGGTGAGGCGGCGTTCCCACTTGTCGCCAACTTCGTTGAGAAGGGTGTTCATCTCGCCCTTGGAGGAACGGATCTCGCCAAGGAGGAGCTTGAGCGTGGGTTCCATGGCGCCGCGACCGCCACGCACGAGTGTAGTGGTGGTGGGTAGGCGGATCCGAGGTCGAATCGGTGACTCGTGATACCAATTGTGAGGGAAGTAGCCTTGGGGAAGAACTGGAAAAGGGGAATAGAACGGAATTGAGTTCTTACGATATATGTTTGAAATGAATTAGCACAGTTCTTCGAGCCTTCCCTCGCTCTCGCTCTCTCTACTATACTCACACCTTCCGCATCGGGCCAACACTCGTTGCCGGGCCGGCGGATCCCGCCGGGCCTTGGGCTTCGAGGGACATCGCGCGAGGCGAAGGTGCCCGGCCAAGGATCCAAAGAGTTGTCCCTCGAAGCCCAAGGCCCAAAGGATCCGCCGCCCAAAGAACAGAGTGTTCGGCCCGATCCGGAAGGTGTGAGCGTATAAGTAGAGAGAGCCGAGAGCCGAGGGAATTACGAAGAACTGTAAACACCGAATTCATTTCAAACATATATCGTAGAACTCACCCCGCCTTATTCCCCTTCTTCCCGAGTTCTTCTTCCCAAGGCTCCTTCCCCTCACAATTGGTATCGAGCCAGTTCCCTGCCCCGCCTTATGGGGGGTGGAATGTCAGGGGCCACCACCTTATGGGGGGTGGGATTGTTAGCACCTCAGGGTTAGTACCACCTTGCCTAGCCTAGGGGGCCATGACCTCCTTATAAGGGAGAGTTTCCCTCCCACCAGTCCGGCTTTTGGGAGGAATTGGGCCTCTTGCCTTATAAGTGGGCCGGATGCGCATGAACGCCCGAATCTAGGGTGAGTGTTGGGCTAGACTGAGCCGATGCTAACAGTCAGTTAGTGAGTGACACGAACAGGAACGAATCAGGATCAGGCCGGCCGGCAGAATAGGATAGGAGTCAGTTAGTGACACGAACGTCCCAACTGTTTTGAAACTGGTTGGTGTCATTACGTACCGTCACATATATACACCGATGATGAGCATGTAAAGAAAGAGAGTATTTGGGGTTTAACGTGATATATAACATCCCCACAAAGGCTTATACATCAAGTTAGGATTTACATCAAGACAACGACGTATCTACCTCTACCATACTTGTACAACAATAATACAACAAGAGATCTAGATAGCTACGGTTACAACCACAGAATGACACGGAACCTGAACCTAACTGATACATATCGTTTAACAGAGCATCCTATTCCTGGTTAGCACGTTAGGTTAGCTAAGACAAAAAAAATGAGGTAGGTAGATGGCTGGATCCGTACCCGTCGGCACCGTCCCCCTTGAACGACGACGATGTTTCATTCGCACAATTTTCGAACTGCGCGGGTGCATATATTTTATACCATGAATCGTGTGCTTTGTAAAGCATACTATGGTATGGAGCAACCAAAATAGCCAGGCGGGTTTATCTGCCTCTGATATCTTCATAGCCCGCAGCTCCATTAAGGCCTCGTTCGTTTCTATCGGATTGGCTACATTCCGGGTGAATTGATTTGGTCTTGTTTGAATCCGGTCCATGATAAAAATATGTGTTCGGTTAAAAAATGGTTCCGGATGGATTGAACTAGGCTAGTTTTGAATCCACCCATTTCGTATACCAAACTACCCGGATTTGTTCCACACCTTTTAAGGTCCGGAACGAAAACAACCGGATCAACCGGATTGAGTGACACAGATGGATTGACTCAATCCAAACCCAAAAGTAATCCGGACCGAAATTCAATCCGACCAAAACTAACAAGCCCTTACGTGGCCTCCGTAGACTTCGGACATCTCCAACTCAGGTCACGGACACAATTATTTCATTTCAGCACGATCGCTATTCGCTCGTGAACATACACCACGATTCCCCCTAGTCTTTTAATTTCATCCTGGCACTGGCAGGTGACCGCTAGCGAAGTCTACCGAGATGAATCGAAGCACTCACGGCCGGCCATGCATACATGGGATGGGCTTCCGTCATCACTCGAACGATCGTGTGCACGAACGAGAACGCCTGATAGACATGTGGATCGATCTCAATCTCATAGGCGTATGTTGTTGGAGAAGTGGCGTTTCATGTGGATGGCGAGCTGAGGCTTCTCGTTAGTTCAGGCTCTGCTGGTTTCCGGACGCTTCCTTCGGCGGAGGCTGCTTCGTCTTCAGGCTGCGCCTCCTCTCCCTCTCCCTCTCCTTCAGGTGAATCTGCGTAGTGTAACCTTATATATAAAAGATGACAACAAAGATTTCATCGCATGAGTGCATGGGCTCATGTATATACCAAACAGAGATTTGACGCTTCTTTGCCTTCTCCTTCTTCTTCAACTCAGCTGTGCAGAAGTGCAGGGTGTATCAGTTGAAAAGCACAAGAACAAGCATGGTCCTGAATCTAAATGAATGAAGACTTAAATTCACTTGCTACTCATATACTCCATATGCACAGAAGCTGGAAAGTATGTTGTACCCATGCCGGGGACATCGTGGTCGTTCACAAGTTCAAAGTTCATGTAGGTGTAGCCTACGAAATTCAGATCCTTTGAAGAAAGCATCTGGAGGAGAACACAAAGACGAGAATAAAATCTCAAGATGCGCGTACGTACAATACAATTAAAATGTGGCAATTTAAACAAGTTTGAGAATGTTTCCCTAAAAGATATGTTAAGGTATTATTACCTTTCTCCAAGGTCCTGTCTTTGCTGAACCCTGTGTATTATCTGAAGACTGCGAATACACCACATAAATATATTTAGGCGGGATCTCATATATATATATTTTATCTAATTTCCGTGAGTGAGAAGCATTTTCTTTATAAACAACAACATCAGTTACCTCTTCAAATTTCTCAAAGTTCTGAGTGTCCAACTCATCTGTGACTTGAGGCAGATACGCAGCTTCTATTTCATATAGTTTGTCCCATTCTAATCCACTGAACCAGGGGTGCTCCAATGTTACGCGTACCAAAAAATTCAGTATATAGCATCTATTTGAGGCATTTATCATACTTAACAAAACTCATAACAACCTTTATTTCTTCTACCCCTTTCGTCCCCGAGGCGTTGGTCGAGTTTACTTATAAGTTCTTTTGCATCTGCTGTTAGCCTCGCTACTTCAGGAGATTTCAAATGTGTTCTCCAATTTACTATCTATTTTTGAGCATATAGACATGATCCAAATAAAGGATATTGGAACAAAATAGAGACGACTGAATCAAGAAATCAGTTAATGTGGAACATGAGCATGCTCCAATCACCGGAAAGATCACCAAGGTATTTTCCATAGCCAAAAGCTTTAAATGCATTACCTTTCTACAAGTTGTCATAGGTTCATCTGAATAAAATGAATGATAACCCACTAGCATTTCATACATGATAGCACCAAGGGACCACCTGGAAACATGAGATTTGTTTTTTTTTTAAACTCAAATTCAATAAGATCAATGGCGCAAGCAGTACTGCAAGAGATGCTTAATGCATGCTTACCAATCACATTCCATCCCATAGCCTTTATTCAGAAAAACTTCTAGAGCGATGTAGTCTGGTGTTCCGACAGTTGAGTAAGCCTGCAATCATTTAACCAATCAATTTTCAAAACTTGAAAATAAAAGTTATAAAGAAGGTATTACTGAATAGATAATGGCATATCAATTGGTAAAATATAATGTAAGAGTCACAGCTGATGATGTCATTGTGTTGGTTACTAACCAAAGTTCTTCTATTCTTTGCCAGTGCTCCAATTGTTCTTGTTGCGAGCGATTTGGCATTGACTGCTTCCCATCCCCAGATGCTTTTGTAGGCGTAACGTCCTTTTCATTCAGGTCCGGGAAGTTGGAATAGTCTAATGGTTTACACAATCCAAAATCTGACAGTCTCAAGTGACCATACTTATCTAGTAGAAGATATCAGGCTTGATATCTCTGCAGATTCAGTGTACTCATCATAAACAACACATCAGCAGCGGTACTGAACACGTTCGCACCCGCTGCATACCTATGGATGTATTTATGCTTGTGGATCACTTCGATCGCAAGAACCGTCTCGCCAACATAGAACCTGGCCTCATCTTCAGTCAATGTGTCTTTCCTCATGAGCAACGTTATCATGTCACCTCCTGGGAGGTACTCCATGATCAGGTATAGGTACTCACTGTCCTAAAATGGGCAATACAATTTGACAATGCAGTGGTTATCCACTTCGGCAATAAGATTCCTTTCAGCTCTTACATGCTCAACCTATCAAACAAACCAAACAAAGCACTTAGGAAAAGGAACAATGGATACAAAGATGAATTCAGACCTTTGGTAGAAATAGCTCTACCTGACATCGACGAAGCATTTCAGACTTCTAAGCTTCTTAATGGCATAGACATTTCCTGTTGTCTTCTCTGTGCAGACTCTGACCTAGAAGAAACCATTGTGTTAAGCAAAAACCCGAGGGAATTGGATACAGAATGCTCGCTTTATCCGCATGTAGTTTTAACTCACCAAATGCTCCCTTGCCTATCATTGTTAGCAAGTCAAAATCCTCGACGCTTATTTTATGTCTTTGCAAAAGCATGTACTCCGTCTCTTTCTTCTCAAACTGCTTCAGGATGTTGTGAACCTCCTCTTCGGACACATCAGCGTCAGCTAGTTTCTTTTCTAGACTACACCGTCTACACGACAACAATGCAAACGATGAGATATAATTGGTAGTGATAAAGAATTCTTTTGAGAAAAATATATAATCATATCATAATCACACGAAGCAGAAGCTTGCGGAAAGACAATTACCCTAATACTTATGCATTATTCTTTCATTATACAATTTAACAACAAACAATTCTAGAAATTTTTTTTCAAGGTTATTTTCTCTTAATTTTTTGAAATAATTTATTTTGTCTGCTGCTATTAGGCAATCTGGAGGTGGTGTGACAATTTTAACCGTTAAATTACATTGCCTATGCGACATAGCTACATTGATTATGAGTGCAGAAATAGACTAAACTTATTTTGACATCTAAAATTTATTGCACAGACGAATTGCACAAGCTGACCTTTCTTTCCTGTCCTTCAGATGCTTCATTTGGACAGCTCTAATCAAGATCCATAGTAGCTAATCTAGAAGTGGCTAGCTCTAATTATGAGGATCTTGACTTCTAACCCTAGACTCTTAGAATGAATTTTGAAGAATGAATTCTAATAATGAATTAGGATTTCAGGGGTAGCTTTGTCCTTGCTTATATAGCCTAATAGGATGAATCTCAGCCATTGGATCAAACCGACTTGATTGGATGACTTAGATCTACTCCATAGGTCCGTTCTAGGCAGGTTGCAGAAGCAGGATACGTGGATCCTCAGGGCCGGCCACGTGGCACCACATGTCATGCTGCCCGGCCCCACACCCTCGACATATGGGCCTAGGCCTGTGCGAAGTTGTCTTCTTTTTGCCTTTTACACCCCTCGAATTTCTACTAATCCTTCTGTTTTGGTCATTTTCTTTGGTGTCTCTATTTTAACTCTTTTTAGCTTTTTTTTCGGCCTTTTCCAGAGTTCTCCTGCAAAACAGAGTGTACACCAAAACTCGTGGAAATCATTAGAAACAATAATTTGATTAGCATTCATCCCTTGATTGGTAGTAATTTTACTATATAAAAGTGGACATTATCTACCGTCAACAGACGCCGCACGGTAGCGTCCCGACGCCCTCCACGCATCACGTGTTACTAGTCGTTTATATTTGACCGTTGCCGCGCACACTTCAAAGAACGTCCGGACGCTGTCTGTCGCCACGCATCGGACGCAACACCCCGTTAGACGTGGTCCGCAGAGGGGTGCGTCTGAGAGCACCGTCGGACGTCGGCGCCGCCGACCGTTGAACACACACAAGTCGGCGTGTGGCGACGTTCTTTCTTCTTTCCTTCTTCACCGTCCGTCGGACGCACTTCATTCAAGGTCCAACGTCCGGCGCTTGAAACTTTGTTTCTTTGCGATCTTCGCCGGGCTCGGTTCCAATCTTTATGCTTTGCATCCTGTGAGACTACAAAATAGACACTTGTAAACTTGTTAGTCTCATTTGTCATGTTGTTCATCAAACACCAAAATCCAAACTAAAATGGGCCGAGGTCCATTTTCCTTACAAATATATTTTCAAATGTTTCAACTTTTTTTAAAGGTATATGTTGCAAAATGTTTTATACCCATGTTTCAAACGTTTTATTATATGTTTCAAGTGTATATTTTCAAATGTTTCAACTATTTTAATGTTATATGTTGCAAAATGTTTTATACGAATGTTTCAAACGTTTTATTATGTGTTGCAAGTGTATAATTTTAAATGTTTCAACTATTTTAAAGGTATGTTGCAAATGTTATATCTGGATTTTTGCATTAGCGCATATGGGTACGCAGAGGGGAGGCGCAGGAGCTGTGCACAAAGCTGGGGCATGGCGAAAATAATTGGGTGTGGAGTACGAAGTTCTCGTGGAATATGAAGCTACATGTAACACTTTATTTTCGCTCTCCTTTATTTTAGCTGCATGCGAGTTTAGCAGCATGGTGGGGTGGGTAGCAAGAGTACGCGGTCAAGTCGAGAGTGGGATAGCGCGCGTGGTCGTGCAGAGCATCGTGTGGGCTAGGCGTGGGCGGAAGCACAGCAGGCCAGCATGCACTAGCAGCAGATGCCAGCGGTCAAGCGCGGGCGGGTCGCAACAGGTGAGACAGACACCGACAGACACAGGTCTGGATTTTCGTGGGCCGCTCCAGCCCTGGTGTGGAGCGTCCGGACGTGCTACCTGTGCCAGACTTCCGGGCGCTATGGTCTCCGCCTCTACTCCCTGCGTTACTCCCTCCGTCTCATTAAGTTTGTCGCCTTAAACTCGCTGCCATCCTATTCGATCAATCGTCTTATTTAGTTTTTTTTATATAAATATAATTTATTTTATTATGACTTATTTTATCAAGATACGTACTGTATGTGATGTGAATGAAATTGTAAGCTTAAGAAACGCCAATTAGGCAAGGCCGTATACTACACTGCATAGTGCACGTAGGAGTATGGCCTGGTCCCCCTACCCTCTTGTGGTAAGGATATACACGTACAAACAGCAGAATTAAAGCGCCCAATGAGATGCTGCATCAACCAAAACACAAAACCCCATTTATAAACACAACACGGAGAGGAGATGGATTTGCTTGATTTTTGCTATATAAGTACTGTAGACAGGTACAGGCGTTTGAATAGCAGGGAGACTGTACTAGCGTGCTGGGAGGCCGTGCATGTGCATTCCTGGTACTAGTACAGGCGTAGTACAGCTGAGATCGGGAAGAGGACGCAGCTCGCCGCCGCAGTCGCCAGCCTGTACTGTACTCCCTGCCGCCGGAAGCGACTTCGAGCAGCCCTTTTCAGAGGCATACCCAGACCACGGACAGGACAGGGGATTTGGAGCGACGACGACGTAGGGGCACGGCGCCACGCTGTCTTTCACACCCATCCCCTTGCCCTTGGTCCTTGCAGTCTCCTATCCGCGAGCAAGATGCTCTCGAGTCTCGACCGACGGTTGTTGGCCATGGTGCTTTGTAGTAGTACTCAGTCTCCAACCTGTACGCTGTGGCCGGCCGGCGGCGGGCGAGGCAATGAGGCAGAGAGAGATTCCACTCGGACCTTCCCATTCGTCACTAGCGGAGACAGCAGGACAGGACTGTGTCCTGTTCAGGGTTCGGAGCGGCTGTAGTCCAAGGCCAGCCAAATAGGAGTACTCCCTACTGCTCGTGATATCTTGCGCATTGCGAAAGCAAATGCAGATAATATCTTGGCCATGTGTCTGCGGCTCGCGGCCCTGCACCATTAACGGCTGAGCATTGGCCATGTGGGGGACAGAGCTACAAGACGAGGTTCCGAGTTCCAATTCAGGTTTGCGGTGACCTGAGAGTGGCAAGGGTGCTAAACCGGGAGATGCGATACGGTCTAGTTGTAGATTCTGATGTTCATGTAAAGCTCGTGGTTGGAATCATTGGAGCAATGAAGAAGGTTTGGCAACGCTCTGGTGTCGGTGGGTACGATCTTTCTAGGCAGAGGCAGATCGAGAATGGATGGACGCCGGGGACAGCAAAGCTCGCACATCGGCACACGTGGAGCACACATTGAGGGGCCCTGGACAGAGGTACCTATGTGCAGAGCGTTACTGTGCCGGGGGCTCTACCAAGCACCAACAACAGATAGGACTGCTGTATCCAGTGCACTGCGTGTCAATTCACTACCCTACGGTTGCTTCTGTGCACTAAACACAAGTTTCTTTTGCCCGTACGATGTTCCTTCTTCCTTTGAGATGGCAACGTCGACGGTTGGTTACAAACAGAGAGCGAGTGCTCCAACATCGCCTGTCATATCGGGAGGTAGGAGTAGCTGCCTCCTGATTGCCCGAACATATACTGCCACGTTATCAAGGGTACGTTTGGTTCTCTGGACCAGGGACCAATTTTTTAGCCTCATTTAAAAGATATTTAGTTCAAAGGACTAATGAGGACTAGAATGACAACCGACTAGTGCGACGCAAAAGTGTATAAATGAGTTGACGACCGACAAGAGCAAAACGTATTAGTCCCAATTAGACTCTCAAGAGGGGCTAATGGACCAGGGAAATAGTTGGGACTAAAAATTAGTCCATTAGTTTTGTTGTTGGATGAATTAAGGAATAATTGAGACTAAAAATTAGTCCCTAGTCCCCCTGTAGGAAACAAACAGGGGCCTTATGCTGGATTCGCTGGTAGTACAAGTAGGAGTAGAGCACAACAGTCCAGATTCTTTTAGAGCACATCGTTCAAATGACCTTTATTTTTGTTCAGGGAGCCATCCAGGCTAAATCTTAAGCTGCGAGAGTACCCTTTCTACGTGTCTACGACGCTTCTTTGATTGATGCCTAGCTCTTTTTGTCAGACGGGGCAGTCAACGTCTCAATAAGCTCCTCTAACAGCTTGCAGGGCTATCACTGCTCGTGCATTAAGCAAGTCAGTTGAATTCTACTCCCACTGTCAAGTGAAAAACAATTTTAGTATAGTATCGAGTTTAGTCTTCTTGAATTTGATCAATTATCCAATGCAGTTAAGAGACCCATGTGGCTCGTCAATTTAAGAAACTCTATAGAAATTACTATAACACCAATAACTGACATTTTATTATGAAATATATTTTTTATTTGAACCTATTTGGTCTAGAAAACTTTGATATCTATTAAAGTTGGGCTCAAGCCAATTTAAGGGACCAATGTAGCTCATCAATCTAAGAAACTCTATATAGAGATATAATAATAGTACCATATTGGTTTCTAACGTGATAAGACCACCCTTAGTACCTATAAAATGAAATAGGGGAACATGGTCGATTCAGATATCCAATACGCAATCGATATAACTACATTTAATACCTTTTTTTCTTAATCTTTTTTTTTTCAATTCAACTCCATGTTGTTGTTCGTTCATCTATTGTGATCCTGATGATCAACGAAAACTATCTGTTCTTCACCAGGTAAGCGTGGCTTGCTTGCCAAGTCTAACATGAATCTTAAGGACAGCTGAGTAGCTGATGTACTCTACTCGTTCTTTTTAGCGTTGTCACATACAGTACGGTTCCTTAACGATACATGACGCATGCAGAGCCTGTACAGTCACTAACACATGGACCCACCGTGCATAACCAACAATGCCGATGGGCTATTTGCCGAGAAGCAATCACCATCGATCAGCCTCAATTCGTCTGGGATAACTGGATAAGCTAGCTTACGGAAGTAGGTAAGCAGCACCCCAAACGGAACTAACAAAAGCGCCACAATCGTGTAACCTTATCGCCACCCTAGGGATCCCATCCCTCTTTGCCTGGGGCAACATCAACAACATGAATGATATAAGGTCAACAATCCAAGGACTATACTTTTCGAGGTCCATACGCCGTCTTTCTCAGGCATCTGGCTGGCTGGCAGCCCCACCGTACGTCACTGTTTAAGCAAACCCGTCGTACGCAGCGCGGCAGCAGTCGGCAACACGAGGACGCAATGGCACGGTGGGTGCCACCGAATTCTTAACACAACGGTTTCTACGTCCTTCTATCCATAAAATCCCGTTTTCCGTCTCATTTCTCGTTGCAGACTTACACATGCCCTCCTTGTCTCGTCTCTCAGTCTCAGCACCTACCACCGGTGCGTTCCTTGTGCGTACCGAACAGGACTCCACGGGACTCCAGCGGCCATCCGAAAAAAAACGCCGTCCTTTAAAAGCCCACGCGCACCGTTGATCACGCCTTGACGTGTCACCGGAGAAGCTGTAGGAGCCGAGCGGCTGCACGCACGGGCACGGGTCGCACTTGGCGGTCAAGCTTTCCGTCGCGGCGGAGGATCGGCTCGGCGACGCTGACATCCTAACCGACGCAACGCCATGGAGAGGGGCGCTGGCTAGAGGGACGCGCGTGATCGCCCTCACCAGAACCCCGCCGTCCGCATCATCAGCAAGAGGGAGGAGTGGAGGACCACCCGAGGCCGTCCCTGGGCCTGATCTGATCATCTCATGAGGAAATAGAGCATTGCGATACGGCACTACTCCAAACGCAAGCACCGGCCTGCAGGTGCGGGGTTCCGGAAAGGTCCTATCGTTTTAGCCTTTCTATCTACCGTATATATGGACCGGCAGGAGAAACGAAACGACCAATGTTTTGCCAGGGAGCTACGGCATATAAAAGGTAAAGCTTTTGGAGATAAAATACACATGGTTTGGCATTGCTAACCTGAACGGTACACAAGACAAACGCCAGGAATGATAGCCGAACGAATGCTCACATCAGCAGCTACCCAATTAAACAAGGGATCCCATTAAACAATAACTTGAGAGCAGTAGTTCTCTAGAAGACGAAGGAGTAAAGAGTGCCTTTCTTTCTTAAGTTCACAAATGATCGATACTGTGGACAGTTCGAAATTAGCTTTCAGACAATCAGTGATAAAACATAAAATCGATTATAACCGATGAGGACATTAGGTGCACCATAATTCTGAGGTAGGAGTACACACAGAAACGCAATCATCAATCAGATCATGAGCAAGCTTTGGCGTTACGAGTGAGATCAACCATGTATCTGCTGGAACTGGGACTTTAAAATAAAGTAACAACCGAATCACACGTTGAGCACTTGCCAAAACACCCCTCACACGACACGAATCTCACATGTAAGCAGCTCATTAGCCGGGCTAAAAGCCCCAGCGTCGGTTAGAAGCAGGTATAATAAGGCCACATCACTTGGCTTATAAGCCAAGATATGTCAGCATATTCCTAGTTGGAAGAGAGAGAAAGAGGAGAGAGACATCAGCTTGACGTCTCCCCCAGCGCCCGGCGCTTGCACAGCAGCCCAGGCCGTGGTCCTACCACTAACGTGTGTTGCCCAATACCCTGCGTTGGTCCTTCATCTCACTTATATCTATAGGCTGCAGCAACTAGTTGAATACTCCATATACTAATAAAATATATGAGTTAGAGGAAGCTGAAAAGATCACCTGCCCCAGATTCAAATGACATGGCCGTATAGCGGCTTATTGACCGTCACCGTCAGCCAAATCAAATCGAGTGAGCCTAGCTGAAGCTGTGCCTGGCGCCCTGGCGGGAGCAGAAACGGACGCGTGTGACGGGGGCTCGGTGCCCTTCACCACCTCACCGCCGGCGGGGCCCTGTTGGGAGGGAGAGTACCGCACGGGTGATGCCAAGCACCAATTGACACGAAATGTTTTCTATTCGTGACTCCCCCCACATTGTTCACAAAAAATATTGGCTGGCTGGACGCATTGAGCCGAGGGCGACAAGTAGGAGTAGATGCTAAGTGGGAGCTGGCAAGGAAAGTGAGATGATCAGAAAAACAAAAGGTTCTTGTAGGAGAAGATGAGGTGCTGATGGCTTGGAGAAAACAAAAGGAAAGAGAGAGAAAGAACCCTTGGACGAAATTTTATTTTTAGGCTGATGAGAGGAGAGGAGCAAGCACAATAATGATTTGCAAAAGAATAAAGCGTTGAGGATGGCGAGCGGGAGTGGCGAGAGGGAGGCCCCACCGGAGGAAAGGGAGAGATAGAAAGGAGGGGGAGGAGGAAGAGGACCCCCGAAAAGAGAGGCGGTCTTGGGCGGTAGCTCACAAGTCCCGTGTTGCTTGCAGCCACCGAGTCGTTGCCCCCCACCCACACCGGCCATTTTCGCCGGCTTTAATCCACGCGAGCTGAGCTAGGTTTATCTGCCGTAATGGTTGTTAGTATCAGTCAGTTCGTGCACGGCCACAAAGATGAGGATTCCAAGTTACTCATGTTTGTGAGCGATTGACGGTGACTCAGCTGTTGATGGTACAAGGAACCGGTCCATTTTCTCGGTGGAGGGGCAGTGCATTAAGGCTTGTGCAGGCGCTGCATTGGACTGACTGACTCTTCATTGAGATGGATGGGTGGATTGTGGATTTGATGGCAAGAGTGAATGAGCAGACACCGATCCAGATCCTGTACAGGGTGAGAGGGAGAGATGCATAGAGCAAATGCTGCAAAGTCAATTTCTCTGTTCCTTTTATTTATTGTGATGAGGCTGCAAAAGCCTGTAGTAGGATACAAATGATTTTTTAGTAACAAAACGATCAAAAAGGAATGGAAGAAGGGATCACTAAGAAGAACAATCTAACACAACATGTAATGCAACTGCCCAGGGGTAAAAAGAAAAGAAAAAAAATCATATAGGTTTGAACAGGACCAAGAAATCAGAAGCTCAGAATTTGTACGGGGTCGGCCAAAGAAGGAAAAGAATCTTTCTTTTTCGAGTGTTACCGGGACTCCTCGGCGCCGGCGCCGGCCGGGCCGTACAGGTCGAAGGGTGCCCAGAGCGCATCGAGCGGGCACGGCCGCCCGGCGCCCAGCCGCGCCCATGGCTTGCCGGACCCGGACCAATGCAGCAAGCTCACGGGCCCCGGGTGTAGGTCGCGGCAGCTGCCCAGGACATTGTCGCCGCCTAGGCCGTGCTGGTTCCACCGGTGCTCGATCGGCGCCACGTGCCCGGCGAACACCAGCAGGAAGGGCGGCAGCGAGCCCAGCTCGTAGATGCGCCCCGGCGGCGACTTCTGTATCTCCATCCAGCGCTCGATGCGCTGCGTGTAGCCCGCTTGCCGCCACCGCTCCAGGTCAAGCACCATGACCCCCGTGTTGAAGTAGCACGGGCGCCGCCCCACGAAGGTCCCGGCGAAGCGCTGGTCCGACCAGAAGCGGCCGGTGAAGTACTTGGTAAAGTTGGCGTGGCAGTACTCGGGGGCGCCGACGGTGCGGCCGCCGAGGTCGGTGCGCCAGAGCTTGGCGACGTCGTCGACGAGGACGAGGTCGGAGTCGAGGTAGATGACGCGGCGCACGCAGGGCTCTCGAGGAGGTCGGCCAGGTAGTTGCGCGCATAGTTGAGCGGCTGCTCCAGCGCCTGCCGGACGGACGTGGAGATGAGCCCGCGGACGCGCTCCGGGTCGAAGTAGTAGACCTTGAAGCGGAGCTGCGGGAAGACGGCGCGGACGAGGTCCCCGAGGCTCGGGTCGGAGACGAGGAAGTGGAAGAAGACGCTCTCGGGGCACCTGGCGTGCTGCACCACCGAGTGGACCGCGGCGACGGAGCCCCTCAGGTACTCCTCATCGAGCGTAATCGCGATGTGGACGAGCGCAGGGTCGCAGACATTGGCTTTGGCGGTGCCGTTGCCCTTGCCGGCGCGCCGCAATCGGCGGCATTGCGGAACGACGGGGCGCGGCGGAAGGCGATCCCCCGAGCGCCCCCTGCGATCTGGCCCGGGAAGCGGACGCTGCCGTCGAACTGCGACGAGCGGATGGCCTCGGCGGGCGGGAAGGACTGGAGCGACGGCGACAGCACCACCATGACCATGGCGGCGGATAAGAAGCCGGACAGGCGCGCCACCCACAGCATCGCGCTGCCTCGGCTGGGCCACCGCTTCCTCGCGCCCGGTCGCCCGCGCTGCTGCTGCTTCGACCACCCCAGGAAGACGCCGTGCAGGCGCGCGATGGCGTCCAGCCGCGGCGCGGCCAGGCTTTTGGAGGCGGAAGCAGAGGGGAAACGCACAGACAGCGGGCAGGCACCCCCGCCTCCCTCAATTGGATCGCGTCGGGCTCTCCTGGCAGGTGGCGGATCGGCGCGTGGAGTGGAGGAGAAGCGAGCGGGAATCCATGCGAGGTCAGGCGAGGTAAATGGGGGTGGACTGGGGAACCCAGCAGCAGCAGCAGCAGGATGCGGAGGCGGCAGCGCAGCGGCACCCACCAACCCACCGCGGCAGGCAGGCAGGCGATTTCCCCTTTCGTCTGTCCGTCCCCTTCCTCTCGCCTCTCCTGCCACCACCGCTCGGCTTTTCTCTCTCGGCGCGGTGGCGTGACGGTGGAGTCTGCTGCGATGCTTATTGTATCTGCCGCTCTGCTTTTGTTTGATTTTGCACGGCGATTCTGGGTATCGGGCCTGGTTTAGATGTTAGGAATTTTAAGCGAAAGTAACTTCTCTCCGCTCATTTCGTCTTTCGTTTGTTTGTGGTAAATATTATCCTTACCACCCCTCTAGAAAATAGTCTAAACCGTATAATTAGTTATTTTTTTTTTCACATTTTATACTTTCCAAACATATATCTTTTGGTGTATTTAATGTGATGTGATGGAGAGAGAGTGAAAAAAAGAGTTAGAAACTTTAGCCAACTAAACGAGGCCCGAGTTTATTTCTCCCCGCCTCTCGTGCACCTTTTTTCTCTCTAGAAAATAGTAGATTTGAGGAAGGGGGAGAAATGGGAGCGGGGGACGAGCCCAACCGACTCACCGGCCGGCCAGTCTTACCGTTGTCCCTCTCATGTTTTGTGCTGAGTTTGTTGCTTTTTTTTTTTTTTTTTTTTTTTTTTTTGAGGATGCTGAGTTTGTTGCTTTGAGCTCATCTTCATGTAACAGAAATTCGATTTACCACAACGGCTTAATTTTGAGTTTTTGTTTTGTGCGGACACATTTTAAATTTCTATTTTGCACGAGTTTAGACCGAATCAGTCGGAAGAAAGGTAAAACCAAAGTTAATAACGTTGTTTTGAGCTTATCTCGTTGTACTTGATGTGCTATATTTGAATAGTTGAATGCACCTGCAAGTTTTGTAAAAGTTTTGACTGGCTAACGACTTAAAGTATTTGGCTAACGACTTAAAGTATTTTTTACCTATGTGAAGGTGTCAAAACCGACAAGCTCCATTGCCTTTATCGCTCCATCTTGTTTTTTTTTTTTTTTTTTTGTATGGTTTCAGGGATTCAGTGTTTATTTCTATATGCATCATGCACCTTTCCCCTAGACCTTCTTTGCTTGACGGAAAACCTATCGATCATATCCGGAAGTTGCTTAACACTACCCTCGAATGCAAGTCGAGAAAGAAACGGAGTGAGACTTGAAGGAACAACATATCATTGATTCAAGTCAAATGTTGGGAATTTGGAGACGCTATCTCGCTCTGATTTAACATGCAAATGTTTCGAGGGGACAAGAGGTGTTCAAATTGTTGACGCAAAGATTGGTCATAAACATGGTTAGGGCTAGATCATTTGGGTCGCCACCAAGAACGCTACGAGGATCACACTAACATGGTGAAGAATGTTTATGAGCAAACCACCAAGGGTTAGGTCAAGAAGATCGACATGTTGCCTTGGTTCATTTGACAAGCCGTGAGGGCGAACATCGACATGTTGCCCTAGTTCGCTTGACAAGCTTGGGGCATCAAGAACATAGAGTTGGCATAAGGACTACACAAAATGTATTAAATGCAAATGTAATAATTTTGAGAATCCTGTGTTGAATTCCTCAATGGGCCGTATACCTCCTATTTTATAGGGAGCAGGAGTGGTTCGAATTCGTTAGAAACTGATATGGTACTATTATTATATCGTTTTGTAAAATTTTCTTTAGATTAGACCAAAGCTAATCATCATGGGCCGCTTAAAATTGGCATAAGCCCAAATTAAGTGTCACTAGCAATGCTACATACTGATATGTCAATCGGAAAGTTAGAATCTTTGAGCGCTCTTGGCAGGCTAAAAGTAAAAAAAAGGAAACTATAGGTAAAAGAAGGAAACTATAAATATTTCCGTCCTTTGAAACTATTATGTTACTCTTCTAACTCAAATTAGGGTTAAATTGCCAGGACATGAAGTTAGCAGTGTTTCATACACAATGAACGGATGAAAAACTGCAGGACTCGAGAATATCTGTGTAGGCATGGAATATTTCCATGAGTAATCAAGCCTTTTTGACTGAAGAGTAGTCAAGCTCTTTGATTCCAGCTTAATGTTCATATGTTTGTTTTTTGAAAGATCCGGTCGTCCGGCTTTAGTTATATTAAGACGAAGAAGCATAAGAGTTCACATTACAAGCGCGAGAGGCGCTCCCTTGCTGGCCTAGGCAGAGTTAGAGGCTTTAAAACTAAGCTGACTACTCACTGTTATCCTGGACAAAATGTTCATATGTGAAATGTGTAGGGGCAGAGCGTGGCAAGATCATGATCCCACCATAGTAAACAGTGCCTGCTGAGTGCCTGGAGTAATTTCAAAATGTCGCTAAAAAGATCACAGTCATCATACAGTGAAAAATATCACATCTTGAAACGGGAGGGAAATACAAGGCGCAAAGTTTTTTCCGATAAAATTACCAGCTTCGTAATCTCAAGTTGGGCACATGCTGGTCTCGATTCGCTAAGAGTAAACAAACCACGCTCCGTGGGAAATGAAGTCTTTATTATCCCGATGACAGATGACGCTAGATGGTCGTCACAATCATCATTTCTTCTGATTCTGAACAAAAAGGGAGAAAAACAGCAGCGTTGCAATCACAAATCATTCATTCCTCTCGCTAACCATGTGGGCACATATATATACACGGTGTACTCCCACCGTCCCACATATAAAAGTCTAACTTTAATAATACTGGTTTGATCATCGTCTTATCTAATTTTTTTTATACAAATAAATAAATAAATTATTATAAAAAATCTATAACGATAAAATAAGTTATAACAAAATAACTAAAAAAATTTTTTTTTTTAAATAAGATGAACGGTTCAACAAGAATTATAGAAGTTAAAAACAAACTTTTATTTAGAGGAAGTATTAGCCTAGAAAAGGATATCACGGCTATCTTCGCGTGGACTGTTGACTTCCCATTTATCGTTGGCGTTTTGAGTTTCCCTTTTTCTTGTGGACGTTGACTTCCCATTTTATCGTTGGCCTTTCGAGTTTCCCTTTTTCTTGCTTGAACGCCTCCGCCGTGGCCAAGCTGACAGAAGCCAGAGCTGCCAGAGCTGAGGGGTGTTTAGTTGGTGAAATGTTTTTGAGTTAGGCTATTATAGCGGGGTTTTCGTTTGTATTTGGTAATTAGTGTCCAATCATGTACTAATTATGTTTAAAAGATTCGTTTCGTACTTTTTCGAGCCAAACCGTACAATTAGTTTTTATTTACCTAAATTTAATGCTCTAAAAATACGATAAGATATTCGATGTGAATTAAACGTAGCTTAAAAGTTCTTGTAGTACTTCCTCCGTCCCTTTTTTTTTGTCATTCTCGCTTCGAGCACACTACTGCTTTATATATTAAAATATATAAATTTTATGTTAAAATTTATCATCGGAAAACCTTTTCGTCTAGTTTTTTAATAAATTTATTTGGAAATATAAATATTACATATATTTTTGTCAAATCGAACAAGAAAGGCGCGAACACCAACGACGACTTTCGAATAGGGACGGAGGGAGTACGAACTGAACACCCAGGTTTGTTTGTCCGTCATCGCGTCGGGTTTACGTGGCCGCGGCGTGCGTGCGAGGTTGAGACTGCGATCGCCGCAGCGAAGCGAAGCGGAAAGCCGGCGGGTGGCCTGTGGCCACTGACCAGGGCGCCAGGCAATTGTTTCGGTTCACGTTGCCTCGATCTCCACGTTTTAGCCGTTGGCACCCCCGTGTCGCTGCCAGAGAGGAAGCCCCACCGCTGCTGACACCTTCGCTGCCGCCCGCCGGCCGGCGATGACGCGCGCGCGGGGGCGGGTGTGAGGGCCCATGGGCGGCGGCCAGTGCCCATCCCCACAGCTCGCCGAGGTGACTCTTGAGGTCCGAGCCGTGGCGCGCTGACACGTCTCGGCGCGCCCGCGCCGCGGCCGGGCCTCGTGTCCTGTCCGTCGTCGCGTGCGCCGCGACGTGCTGAATTGTCTTGCCCCGGCCCCGACCCCGACCCCGACTGATGTATGCAGCCGCGATCGATTTTTGCATGTTGTTTCTCTCCACTCGGCCCCGGATGGATCATGGATGGGAGAATACTCAAAGCCGAGGGAGGGCAGCATGGCGCTGCTACTGCACAACAGCTGGCCTCGACAGCGGTATAGGAGTACCTGTCGCCCCAGCGTTGCAGTCGTGACACGTACTTGCGGCGTCCTGTTTGATAGAGCCTTGTCTTTTCCAAGGGAAGACAGGGGATGAGTTTTCAAGAACTTGCACAAACAAATACGGTTTGGTAGACCCATGCACATACAGGGTATTTATGAGAAATAAAACAGCCTTATCCAATGAGCTGATAGGATAGGGGCTTTATCATATTGGCCATGAATTGACTTCACATACTCCCTCCGTCCAATAAAAATGTCGTTTTAGATATTTCTTACTTCTTGTTTAATCATTCGTTTTATTTAAATTTTTTATATAAATATTATTTATTTTGTTATGCCTTAATTTATTTTTAAAGCTACTTTAATAATAATTTATTTAATTTATAATTTGCATAAAAAATTGAATGAGATGAACAGTCAAACATGATTCTAAAAAACTTAAAACAACACTCCTTTTAGATGGAGAAAGTAATCTCATTTTCTTCTCCTCATCAGAAGAATAAAAATAATAATAAACCAGTTCCTTGCCACCAACTGGAAGTACGAGTACGGAGCTCCATGTGATGCCTCTCAGCGGCCGCGTTTTACTCCGCCTACTTGGTGATGGCCGCCGCGCTGTCCATGTCCAGCTCTGAACGGAACGAAGAGCTTGACTTTTGCTGAGTTAACATGGCAAATTGCAAAAGCCTGAATGATGTAATCATGCGCGGCCTCCTCCTTATGATTGGGCTTTTCTTCCTTTTTTTTTTACTTGAAAACTCAAGATGATTGGACTGGAAAAGAAACTCAAGATGATTGGACTGGAAAAGATTGGTTGCCTTGCGTTGAGGTTTTAGCACATGGCTAGTTCTTAGTGGCAAAGGCAGGTATTATTCTTTATAGGAGGCAGCTGCCCCAGCCGTGTACGTGCTAGATTGCAAATCCAGAAGCTTAGCCCAAGCCCAATTTGCCAAAACATATTCCATTTGCTAGATTACCTTGTTGCTGTCTGCAAAGACCGATAAAATTTGGCGATGACATGTCATATGCGGTGTCCTGACTCCTGAGATCCATCAGCCATCTCGCTAGGTGTTATAGTATGATGACGTAGGAACTTAGCGTCGCGGAAGTAAAGACGCAGAATCCCGATCAAGTGTGAGGTGAATGCTACGTTTGTCCAGCTTTCTCGTGTGATTCAAGGGAAGGAAAAGCCTTTATCGACAGCGGTTGGGACGAAACGTACATTGCCTGAACAAGCAAGGCACATACTGAAGACACGAGCTTTCATTCGATCTGCACTAACTATTAAACTGGCCAGCCTGCTAGTGCTAGAATTTTTTAGAAAGCTGCTAGTGCTAGAATTAGCGACATGAAAAGTTAACGAGCGTCTTATAGTCTCCATAGACGAGTTGGCGAAAAAAAAAAAAAAAAAAGGACATACTGTACGTGACACATCTTATAGTTGTTAGATACTTATTAACGACGGCCTGGTCTGATTATATCTCCTGGTCCTGGGTGATGGGCTGTCTGTTCCTCCCCACAGCCTTCAGAGTTCAGAGCCCCGCATATATTGGCCCATTGGGGTCTCGGGGTTAATGAATCATTTCTAATATTTTTATTTTTATTTTTATTTTTATGAAGAAAACATGAGGTTGGATTGAACACAAGGTTGTGTTTAGTTGCTGTCAAAATTTGGCAAGTGGCTAAAAAGTGCATTGTAGCACTTTTCGTTTATTTATGATAATTGTTGTCCTTCCATATGCTAATTAAGAGGCTTAAATGATTAGATCCATGAAAGGATATCCATACTATGCAATTAGTTATTTTGCTTGCCTACATTAGATGCTCCATGCATGAGGCAAAATTTTTTTTTAATGTGACGGAAATCTTTGAAATTTGCAAAAGTTTGGACTCCAAATTTTGGATTAAAACACAACCATAGTTTAAAATTCTGAGGTCAAAATTCTTACATCTACCCTTTGAAGTGGGACCCACATATACATATAACCACATTAATATGCCCAAAGTAGACAATTGTCGTACTGAACCTTTTCTCAGCAAATTTTTAATCTATTTCGCAATTTTTTCTAAAAAACCAGCCATTTTTAATTTGCAAAAAAACCCAGCCATTTTTGCTAAGGGCCCAACAAGAGTACCCGAACTGTTTTTTTACCCGAACTTTTTGGGCCTTACTTTGCTCGACAAAAGCTAAAAAAAACGCGTGTGTTCACCAGACGGGGAAAGGGAAAAGCTCGCGTTCCTCATCGCCCGCCTGCGCCGCCGCCGCTGTCGCCTGACGAAGTCGAGCAGATCGTGTTAGAGCAAGATGAATCGTGACTTCCCGAGAGGTGAGCTCCAAATCCAATCCCAGTACATTCTTCAAATGGATTTTCCTTGAATCTCATGTTGGTTTGGTACCCTATTTTGTATTTTCCCTCTCGTTCACATGGAGATTTTGATGCATCTCAGTTCGAGGCGGGAGCAGCTTAGGATCGTAGCGCGAAGCATCCGTTGTTACTTGGTGCACCCGGCTCGCGCCCGGTGGCAATGGCGGAAACCACGAAGCCGCTAGAGTTGCGGCGGAGTACCCTCAACATCGCCAACCTTCCTGAAGAGATCCTCTCCGAGATTTTTCTCTTGCTGCCGCCGAAATCCGTCCTCCTGTCCGGCGCCGTCTGCAAGGCGTGGCGCCGAATCACCTCTGACCCCGCCTTCCTCCTCTCCCACCACCACCGCCAACCTCAGCGGCGCCTCCTCACCTTCGTCCGCGACGTGGGAACTCACCACGACAACCTGGGGCTTGTTGACTACTGTGTCGAAGCTCTTGACTTCCGCAAGCACGAGTTCCGGTCCGTGGTTCGGTTCACCTACGACTACTACGATCCCTTAGTGAGTGACGGCCCTTTCGCCGTCCACGCTGCCTGCAATGGTCTCCTTCTCATGTCCTTCAGAAATCGGTTGTATCTCTGCAATCCGACAACTCGTCAGTGGGTTTCCGTCTTACCACCCGAGCTTAAACATGTCAAGGCTGCCGGGCTTTATGTTCATGGATCTGAGTACCGAGTATTGTACTACAGAAAAATGGTTTGGAAACTACATTCTACATCATCAAGGTGGGATCAGAGAATGAGAGGTGCATTAGGCCCCATTCATCGTTGGAATTTGTGAGAAAATTAATAGCAGCAGGATCTGATGCTATGGACTTTCGAGAGCCTTTCCTATTCCATGGCAACCTGCACTGGCTGATTTCCTTGCCCTATTGCAGAGACATACTGGTGTTCGACACCATAGGTGAAGTGTTTTGGTTGCTGCATGCACCTGTTAAGAATTTAGCTTTGGTGTCATCATTGCTTGAGATTGATGGCATGCTTGCAATCTCAAACAGTCATATTGGTGGATCAAACGTGAATCTTTGGCTTCTGCAGGACTACAAAGGTGGGTTATGGGTCCACAAGTATTGCATTGAATTGCCAGTCATTGAGATAAGCCGCTTTGAAGATGATGAAGGTTATTGGTGCTCGCATATTCTATCCTGCAAGGGAGATGTGCTTGTTGATGGTTTTGATTGGCAGCTGCACTTTGACAGAAATGGCAAGTTACTGGAAAAATTTCAATGCAATGGCCGCTTGCTGAACTTCACTGCAAATGTTTTCAGGGAAAGCCTTGTTCGACACACACTTTTCGGAGAGCCAAAGAATAGATCTGCACGTGATCCACCTTTCTTCAGGGGCTGTAGAATGTAATATGGGTTTCCATGATTCCTACTATTTTACACTTTTGAGTATCTAATTATCTATGCATGAAGCTTTACTGCTGGTAGATGGAGCTTAAACTAACTAGCTTCTTTTTTTATATGATTCTAGGTTATATGTTGTGTTAGTGGTAGTAACCAAACTGGTCTGTGTGACTGTACGATGTTTGATGTACTCTTTAGTTGGGTACAATTAGTTCTGTTTTAATGCCTCAGGGATGTGGTCCAGTGAATTTGGGTTTTGCTGCTCTAAAAACTTGAATGGAGAAACATTCAGGTAATGCCTCATTGATTTTGTCTAATGAATATGGGATTTTGCTGCTCTTAAAACACGAGTTCCTCCTGAACTGAAAAATGTCTGGGATCGTGCACTTTTTTGTACCATTTATTTACATGACACTGATAGTTCCTCTTCACAATTATTTCCCTTAAACAAAACATTTGTTGTTTATCCTGGAAGTCCATAAACATCCTGATGATTGTTTGTCTATTATGGTTCTGAAACAAAACAGCTGAACACTGTTAAGGACTGTTCTAACTGATTTTCCTCTTCACAATTATTTCCCTTGAATAAAACATGTGTTATTTATCCTGGAAGCTATTCTAGTGCTTGATCATGGAGCAGCATTGATGCCCAGTCAAGTGAATAGCTGGAAAGCTACCATCCGCCTAAACAGAAGTTGAAGTTTATTTTGGTCAAGCTCTCACTTGCATAGTTGCATTATCCACTGCATTTGTGATCACCTGTTGAGGTCTAGGTACTTGATATTTTACTTGGAGTTCGAGCACAGGATAGAGGCTAGACGGGGTGTGATATACGTATACTGATTACAAGGGTCAAAGAATCCCCTAGAGGAGAGTGTCTTCCTTCCCTTTTTTTTGGTGGGGGGTATGCATTTGACGTATTAGGGCCTGTTTAGTACCCTTAAATTCAACCTTGTATTACTGAAATTTGGCGTAGTACTGAAATTTGACACTGTAGCACTGAATTTGGCACTGTAGTACTGAATTTGGGACTGAGAATAAGGATTCGATGTGATGAGAAATCTTGGTGATGTGAAGGGGTACCCAAAGTTTAGATGGGTACTAAACACAGCCTTAATCGACTGAATCCTTTGGTTGGTTTTGTCTTCCCATTTAGGTGCGACTGAGGGAACCTGTTCTTCTCTACGTTGATTCCGATGTTTCTGGTACAATATTTTACCGCTCTTGTTTGTTAAGCCGCATTGAGGTAGATGCAGAAGCATCGAATTTCTTCATTCCGTTACAAAATAGCTTTATTGGTCTACGGGTATGTTCTTGTAACTGATGTCTATATATTATGCACGCACGTGAAAGCCTTCAGAATTCAGAGAGAGGATTTTCCCCCGTGATTGCTAGGTCTGTGTGGTTGGAATGGACACGTATAAGTTTTAGCCTTTTTGGCTCAAGTGAAAAGAAGCCTTCACGGAAGATTTTCGCCAGCCAAACAATTCTTAGGCATGCATGGGCTACTAAATCGTACATTCATTCACTCGGGATGGACGCAATGCTGCTTTCATCTCCGTCTTTTCTTGCGGAGACGAGCGACGGCAAGGGACCGATCGACGACGGAATGTGAAGGTGAGCAAGAGTCGCTCGCGTGCTCTGCCAAGCTTCCACGTTTTATCCGTTTGATTGATGAAAACGAATGTACTATAAATATAACAAGAACAAAAGAAGAAACGAACTGAACTGTGTTTTGCATTAATTAACTAGGGGCGTATCGTGTGCAATTGTGATTCGTTTGCAACGTTTGCAACGTTTTCAATCACAATCACTCCTTCTTGATCTTGTCGATGGCTTTGAGAGAGGTGGGAAACTTTAACACTTAAACCCCTCCACCATCACTTTTTGCTAACAAAAAAGACCACTAATCCAAGGCTGTTGACGTCCGTTTGCTGCGATCCGTTCCGACGTTTCCCTGCTCCGTAAAAAAAAAAAAAGAAAGAACGAGTGCCGCTCCTGGAGGATCGGCTGCCGCCAGGCCTCTTGATCTGATAAGAACGTTGCTTGTTTATGCTGGTTATTAGATTGGATGGATGGGTCATGGAACGGAAATCAGCAACAGGATTGGACGGAAATCTGCATCTCCATCGATCTCAGCGATGGATAGATCTCTCGTTCTCACTCACTGACGCACTGATGCAGTGCAGTTTTTTTTGACAGAAAACCAACTTATATATTAATATAAAGCAGCAGTCTTACATAAAGGCCCCCCTGAAAAGGAGCAAATTACGAAAAGATCCCTAGATCTGAATCTAGAATCCACCGTCGGGCGGGCAAATTCGCCCGCGAACTGCAGCAGCATCCCGAGGGCGCGAAGTTGCGGTTGGTGCGGAAGGGCTTCACAAACCGGAAGCTTGAAGTGGTCGACGACATCATCTCGCCGGAGCATCACCGACGGCCCAAAGATAAAGTAGAAACCGGCGTCGGCGGGTAAAGGATTGATGTCGTCGGAGCCAGTGGGAGGCTCACTGCCCAGGCGGTGGTGCAGGTTCTTCCCGAAAGACAGATCAAGACCTAGACAAAAGCCGCTTGGAGGGACGGAGGCGGGAAAAACGGCGGCGGACATGGAAAGGATGGAAGCAAATCTCGCCGGGCAAACTGATGCAAAGTGGGGGAGGTGGAGAGAGCGAGATCCGAGGGGAGTGGGGGATTTATTTTATTACCACAAACCTCGAGCACGTCGTCGACGGCGGCGGTGAGAAGACCACCGAGGAAGACCACGGCGGCGACAATACCGGGCGATGGGGATGACGACCCAAGGCAGGAAGGAGCCATAGCGGCACAAGCACAAAGGCAACAGGACTAAAAAACTAAAGCAAAGGAAAAAAGGACCGGGCTGATCTATCGATTGGGGGGGACCCTACCCCTCTGCCGCCAGGGCGAGCCGCCCTACGGGGAGGAGGGGAGGGGCCCGGGCTGGGAAGGGGAGGGAGCTTCTAGGGGAAGGGACTCGTGTTAGCACGCAGAGAACGAGTACCTCTAAGAGTCGGCCTTCATTAACGGCAAACACAACCCACTCGATGCGTCTTTGTTTGTGCTTCTGCCGACATCTCTCATTCTCGATCCTGGGCCTGGCGGCAGCCGATCCTCCGTGGCGGCGCCGTTCGTTTTTTTTACGGGCAGGGGCGTCGGAACGGATCGCGGCAAACGGGGCGTCAACAACCTTGGATTAGTGGTCTTTTTTGTTAGCAAAAGTGATGGTGGAGGGGTTTAAGTGTTAAAGTTTCCCACCTCTCAAAGTAGCCATCGGTCGAATCTAGTGATTGTGGTTGGAAGTTGCAAACGTTGCACACGAATCCGCGATTGCACACGATACGCTCCCAATTAACTATTAATCTATCAGAAGAAGTTGCACGGCTCGTCAATACCAGCCTTCGTGGCCCATTAACAAATGGACAGAGCCCAAGTCATGGAGGCCCACGCAACGTGTCTAGAAGGCAAAGATTCCACAATCCGGAACGGGATCCCAATCTCGTAAATAGCCTCGAAGCCCGGTGGCGAAGCCCGGAGGTGGCGCTCGAAAATATCTCGCCGCGGCAACGAGCTCTGGAAGCTTCACTGGCCCCAACCCCCGACGACCAAGAACACCTATTTCATCACAAGACAGAAAGAAAGATATTTTTCCTCCTCACGCCCTCCCCGCGGAATAAAACCTTTTTTCTTTCGTCCATCCATCTCTCGCCTCCCTTCCAATTCGATTCGATCGATGCCTTTGTAGCGCCCTGCGTCGCGCCGCGTCGTCGTCGTCGCGGGTTCCCCGATTTCCGCTTGCTGCTGGCTGCTGGCTGCGCTTCCAAGTTCCAACACCATGGACGGGGATCCGGCAATGCCTCCGGCAGCGGCGGCGGCGCGTCGACGTGCTGCTACTACGCGCTCCTCGGCATCCCGCAAGAACGCCTCCGCCACCGACATACGCACCGCGTACCGGAGGCTCGCGATGGTGAGTTGGCTTGCTGTGCGGTGCGGTGCGGTGCATGTGCGGCCTCGCCGCCGGTGTTTGATTGATATTGGCTTCTCTGTTTCCCTCCCCTTCCCGAACAGACCCGCTCACATGTTCCGATCTCTTGCCGTGGACGCGCAGAAGTGGCACCCGGACCGGTGGGCCAGCGACCCCGGCGCGGCCGGCGAGGCCAAGCGGCGGTTCCAGCGGATCCAGGAGGCGTACTCCGGTAAGGCCTGCCTGTTTTGGTTAGTATGCCTTCGCTTGACCGAGATTTTGATCGAATTGCTTGTTTGTTTGGCGCAGTTTTGTCGGACAAGGGGAAGAAGGCCATGTACGACGCCGGGCTCTTCGATCCCTCGACGACGACGACCAGGTGAATTCCTACTGGTTCCTGCGAGCTGCTTATTGTCTCGTCGGAATCAATCAAATAAATCCTTTTGCCATTTTGTGCCCAAATTATTATTTTATTATATATCTGCATCATGTAGCCTGATGAAAAGAAAAGAAAAGAAAAGAAAAAGAAATTAATTTCTCTGCTCTGCTGTGCTCTCGGACGGCCAGGATTTCTCCGACTTCATGCAGGAGATGCTGGTGATGATGGATAACGTGAAAAACGAGGTAGGCGCAAAGCAACGCAACCACCCCACCCACACGGATTCATTCTTGTTTATTTTAATTAACCTTAGTTTCCTTGCAGAAGCCGGACACGCTGGAGGACCTGCAGAAGATGCTACAGGACATCGTGAACGGCGGCGACGGCGGCGGCGTAGGTGGCCGCGTACCGCCGCCGCCGCCGGACCGGCGGACGCGCGTCGCGCCCTACCCGCAGCCGCAGCAGGCGCGCAGGTGACCGGCCGGCGCGCCGATGTACGAGGTGTACACGCGCCCCGCCGCCGTCGTCGTAGCTGCGGAGTACGAGTACGCTTTTGGTGAAAGGGACCGACGGAGAAAGGTCAGCAACGGGAGGGAGGGAGGCTCTGGAAAGAAGAATAAAAATTCCAACCCTTTTTAGGCCATTTGATGATAATTTACGCCTCCCTTTTTCTGTAGTAGCAGTGGTCGATTGTGTGTGTAAGCTCGGGGTTGGGTCGGGTGGTGTTGGATACCGGCCGCCGGCGCCGCCGCGACAACTGGCGGACGCGTGGCCGGGGACTCTGATTTGTTATTTATCTCGTCGACATTTCGATTTCGTGCCCCAATTGTGTGTCACTGGGATCCCGGCGCCGACCGGCCTGGCATCGTTGGCGTCTTCCGGTAACTAGAAAGGAGTGTGAGGCTCTGCTGGCCCTTGTCATCCATGGATCCCGATCTCTCCGCACAGCAGCAGCCAGCAGCATGGCTGGCGATGGTTCTAGTTGTAGTAGCTGCGTGCGACCACGAATGCTCACTTGTATACTGGCATGGCGTTATGGGGGATTTGTTTGACAGCTTGTTTGGTCGCGTCCGCGTCGAAATCGGCGGTGATGGATACGGGCCGCGTTCTGGACGACTCCTGGATCCCCATCGCGTACGAATGAAAGCGAAAACAGGCAGCCTTGTGGCTCGGTGGTGCTGCCAAAATCGCCTGGCTGCGCGGCGCCAAAGCATCGGCCACAGAGCCCGGCCGGTGCCTTTTCTCGCTCAAGTTGCCGGGGCCAAGGCCAGGGTCGCCGTCTGATCGTCTGGACCAGAGGATTTTTGGCCGCGGAGGAAGGACTCGAATCCGCCAATCCGGAGTGTTCGTCAGGTCCCACGGCCACGAGAGGCCCAGGCCCGGAAGGCCGCCCTTTCCTTTCGGGCCTGGGTCTCCGTGGTTCACGGAAACGTCTCACCTCTCACCGGCGGAATGCGTGCGTTATCGATCCCTGAAAGCGAAGAAACAGGCCACCTGATTCGTCCACTCGAGATGGTTCCGGCAAGTCGTCTGGTGATCGTTGGGTAGCTAGCTCATTTTGCTTATTAACTACTGTCAGTGCTGCGACATGGTCACCGCCGACGAGAAACGCGATCTCATGCTTCGTTTTCGTTTCTTGTTTTAATTAATTGATAAGATTGAGGCGTTGCGTAGTACACCAATGCCTCCTTCCTGAAGTATCCATATCCACGCGTGAGCGGAAAATATCTATCTGCATCTGTTGGGCTGGAACAGTCCGGGCTCCGCCACTTGCCGGACCAATTTCTTGCTTGTGGACGGGATTCCATCCTCATGTTTCGGCGTCACGCCCGGATTTGGTAAATCCCAGCCTGCCACAAGTTGTTCCGCCGCCTGACGCCGATGGCCGTCTGCTGGTTCACGCACGAATCTTCAGAGGGCAGTGCTCGCTTGACTTTTTGAGAAGTTCCCCTTTTGTTCTGTACCAGCTGACGCGATGCCTGCCGCACAAGCACACATTTACGCCGATATACCTCGCCTTTATATTTCTGCAATCAATTTGTCAAACATCATCTACTTTTTGGGGGTTTTGACGCCTTCAAATTTGCAGTCCAGGCCGCTTGATGTCATCGTCCATGTGAATGAATGTCATCAGTTTTGATTTCGATCCATCATGCATGTGAGGGCCTTTGTGTCGTAACCAGCTTTGCACGAGGACACCACCAATCTCGCGTGATTAGTACGGAAGTACGTAGTATTTTACTGCTCCATTTGAGGGGCTACGCCTGTTGTTTCAGCCACGGATGTCGGCTGTTCATCGCCATGTGCAGCCGCTCAAATCAACCGGCTTCAGGTTCATACAGGCTGCATGGATCAGATTTCAGATTGCAGCTGCTCCGCCGTTCGACGACGAGCTGGTACCAAAGTGGACAATCAGAGGAACGTCAAGAAATATTAATGTGTCCAGCAAGGAATTGGACAGTGCTGCAGAGAAGAGAGTAGCACCTTGTGCTTTCTCTAAACCCTTAAACATCTGGCAGTTTAAAATGAGATTGGTGACAAAGAAGGTTAAGGGCTAGGCCATTAATATCAATGCCCAAGTTAGAAAACTAAAATAGGAGCTTCTTAAGGAGCATGGGTTGCTGGATTTAAAGATGGAATTGTGGGTTGATAACAATAAAGGCATGCTTGAGCATGCCATATCTTTCTATAAAGACATGTTTGGAGCAGAAGAGGATAGTGGTGTTAGACTGAATCCAGAATTCTGGAAGTTAAGAAGAAAAGTTAGTGATGAAAATGAGTTCTTAGAAGCTCTATTTTTTGAACAAGAGGTGGAATAGGATGTCTTTGGCACTTATCCTGAAGGGGCCACTGACCCTGATGGGTTCTCTTTCCTCTTTTACCAAGTCTTTTGGGATATCATCAAGGATGATCTCATGAAGCTCATTAGAGCGTTTGAACAAGACTCTCTCAATTTAGATAGGCTAAACTTTGCTATGCTTACTTTGATCCCTAAGGAACCAGATGTTAAGATTTTGAAAAAAATCAGACCTATCAGTCTAATTAATTGTAGCTTTAAGATCTTTTCAAATCTCTTGAATTAAATAATCTAACTTGTTAAAGTAGCTGATAGGTTGGTTGCCTCAAATCAAGCAACCTTCATTAAGGGAAGATCTATCTTAGAAAGTGTGGTAGCTGCACATGAGATTATTCATGACATAAACAGGAAGAAGCGAGAAGGGGTTATCCTTAAGTTAGATTATGAAAAGGCTTATGATAGGGTGAGTTGGGCCTTCCTATAAGAGATGTTGTAGTCTAGAGGTTTTGGTTCAAAATGGAGAAGTTGGATCTAGCATGTTGTGAAAGGAGGATCCATTTGTGTCACGATTAATGATGAAAACAATAGCTATTTCAAACCAGGTAAAGGGCTTAGGCAAAGAGTGTGAGACCCAGCCCAGTGGGCCAATTGGGCCAGGCTGATTTCATGGCCACTGTAGCAACGAGCTACTGTAGCACCGAGCCAAGTGCTCCTAGGATAGTACCATACCGTGAAATTGAAGTGGAGTAGACCGGCTTAAAAGCCCAGGCCTGGGAGGCTGTTAACTCCGGATCGATCCTTTTGCGTGAAGCGAGGACGAAAACACAAGAGAGTTAATTAGCAGGTATGGTCCATTCAACGTGTAGAGTGGATCTTAACCGTCATCCCGGGTCGGGGCGTTACAAATGGTATTGAGCCAACTCTCGCGGTTTCACGGACGTATGGATCGGGAGTTCGAAAAGTTGCGCATGGCTCCGTAGGGGGGCAAATAGGCAAGGAGCTGGTAATACGTGCGCGAGCCAAGAGAGTTGATCTTGGACATTTGTCCCATATGGGTAGTTTGGTTCGACGAGGGACGTCGAGTCCTTTAAGGGGTGGGTGGATGTGAGACCCAGCCCAGTAGGCCAATTGGGCCAGGCTGATTTCACGGCTACTGTAGCAATGAGCTACTGTAGCGCCGAGCCAAGTGCTCCTAGGATAGTACCATACCGTGAAATTGAAGTGGAGTAGACCAGCTTAGAAGCCTAGGCCTGGGAGGCTGTTTTGTAACGCCCCAGCTAGGAAAACCACTGGGGGCTACCACTTCACTCTTAGTTTCTAATAATCGGGAAATTACTAAAAATTTCGGCAGCACTTCCACTAAAAAAACAAGACATCGAGACAATTAAATCACAGCTCAAGACAACAGTTTATCATATAAGATCATAACATCACAGCTCAGATGAAATAAAAGAAGTATCCCAAGCGCAAACGACAAAAAGGCTTGTGCTCGTGATGAAACTACTCCCATGTATTCCCATGCATGTCGGGTCATTCGATACCTAAAACCAGGATAAACACAAGGGTGAGTAAAAAACTCGGCAAGTACAATAGAACCAAAATAACGAAGGTGAATGTCAGGTAGAAATCCATGAGAAACATCTGGAACATCAATTGAATAGTAGTTTCCGTCTGAAACGGACAGCACTTGAATACTCCTTTGCATTTACCGGTAAAGCCGAGCAAGTGGGGCCAGCACTTACTCCACAGGAACCCGAATGTAAGATCCAAATTGCACTTCCCGATAAACCGGCACTAGAATTGAATGTAAATGGAAACTTGAATACTCGAATCTCATGAACAAGAAACTTGAACTTGAACCTTAAATATAATACTTTAACATTGGGAAGCAAATAAAAACTTCGAATAGTAGGCGTAAGCCGAAGCAAAGATCGTCATGCACTTGCCTTAAGCGCTGCAAACGAAACGCTCTAAGAAGTGGATTGGGTCCTGCTTCCTAATTCACCACCACCTATACAGTCATGGTTCATAGACTCAAAAACAGCTTGAAGGAGAACTAAACTGAAAGCAACTCAAATATACAGTAATTTAGACTAAGTGGATGTTACAGCATAGCCTCTCAATCTCAGCCTCCAGAACGTACAGTGTTGTGCTAACACTAGCCTTTCACGAGTTAATTCATAGCTAACTCAAATCAAAAACCACAAGTCTGAATTCTTCCCAACGTACTAATTGGCTTCTAAAGAATTAATCTATTTCTTTAGCCACTGAACCACCTAAGAGAAATTATGCTGAAATGACGAGATAATAAAATAGCTAGTGCCTTACTTGATAGAACCACAGGCTGGAATTTCTAGCGTACAATTAGTAGCTCCTTAAAATAAAACAAGGATCTAAATCGATCGGACATGGTGTACAGGTGTTATTTTTCTCTTGCCATAACTATCAGAACATCCTGATCGGCATCTCAGACCATTAAGCAAAGTTGCCAAAAACACTAGCAAATGTTTCCTGTTCCTCTAAACTCCAAACAAAATTAATTGCTTGACTTTTCAGAAAATTACTCACTAATATGACTAAAAAGAAACAGATCTCCAGGCTCTCGGTTACAAAAAGACACATAAGGACCTGTAGACTCTCAATTATCCCAAGCTGTCCAAAACCATCTATATGTTAGTTACAACCTACGACAGATAACTCAAAGAAGATGTCCCAGTCTATCAGAAATTCAAGAGCACACGAACACGGCCTGACACCCTCCTGGATCTGACCCCAAATAAATTAAGTTCCTTAATCTAACCTTTCCTATAGGAACGACTAGCACCCATATGATGTGCTATTCAGGAATAAAATATTCTACCTCCCTTCACTAGTAAAAACCAACATAAGACAATAATCTTCAGGGCAATTAAATTAAGACATCTTGAATCAACCTGTACCGGATTAGAGCAGCCAGCAGCTGCCGACCCTCTCACCTAGGCTGGTTCCCTGATCCTTCGCCCCTGGACGCGAGCACCAGCAAACCTGCACAGCCTACCGTTCAAGCTAGAATACACGAACAACAGCAGCAACCACCACGCCTTAGCAACAGCTAGCAGGTAGGGACAGAGAGATGCCGAACACACCTTCTAGCAGGGGATAGCCTCAGGCCTGGGACAGCACCACTTGTTGAAGATGGAGGTGCGCCGGCCAAGAGAGGCAACGTCGGAATTAGGCGGCAGCGTGCATTGGCTTGGGGCAGAAAGGATGGAGTGGGGATAAGATGTAGGCGGCGGTGTGAGGGAAAGAAAGGACGGGCGACGCTGGAAGGAGCCAGAAGATGAATCGGTGTCGGCATTTTTTTTTTCTCTCCCTTGAACGAGAAGGAAAAAGGAATTCCTAAGCCACATCCGACGGTCCCAATTTAACGGCTTCTTTAAAAACACATACGACGCCCAAATGAAACAAGTGAGTAGTCAAACAAATTCGTTTCGACAAGATCTACGCATTCACGGTCTCTGATCGTCCATACGACTTATGGTTCAAAAAGTCAAATTTCGCCCAGTCAACATGAATATTATTTTTATTTTATTTGCATTTTAAATCAGGGTGTTACACTGTTAACTCGGATCGATCCTTTTGCGTGAAGCGAGGACGAAAAACGTAAGAGAGTTAATTAGCATTTATGGTCCATTCAACGTGTAGAGTGGATCTTAACCGTCATCCCGTCGGGCGTTACAAGGAGACCCTTTGTCTCCTCTTCTTTTCAACGTAGTGGCTGTTGTTTTTTCTAGAATGTTGATGAGGGTAGCTAGCCAGAATGTTGATGAGGGTAGCTAGCCAGGGGCTTATTTCTAGGCTACTACCTCGGGTGTATGATGGTGGAGTTATTAGTCTACAATTTGTAGATGATACTCTCATTTTCTAGAGAATGATTTAGAAAAACTAGAAATGGTTGTTGGTCTGCTTTGAACGGATGTCAGAGATGAGGATCAACTATGATAAAAAGTGACCTCCCACAATTGGTTTAGAGGAAGATCAAGCAAATAGTTTTTGCAAAGCTCTTTTTCTGCAAAAGAAGTGAGTTCCTTATTAAGTACCGGAATGTTCCATGCATTTTAGAAAGTTATGCAAAGAAGACCTCCAACCAATAATTGACAAGATTGTTAAAAGGATTGCTGGTTCGAGAGGGGGACTGTTGTCTTATGCAGGTAGATTAGTGCTTTTGAAAGCATGTTTTGCTAGTATCCCTATCTACTTGTTGTCCATCATTAAGTTCCCGAGATGAGACATAGACATGATAAATACACATATGGGTCACTTTCTGTGGAACAATTCCTGGAAGAAAACAGATATCATCTTACCAAATTGGTAGTTAGTGGCCCAATAAAAGATTTGGGTGGTTTAGGTGTCTCTGATTTAAGAAGTTTGAATCTTGCCTTGTTGTCCTACTGGATCTTTAGATACCAACTGAATGGAGAGGCTATTTGGGTTAAGATTGTGGACTCTAAGTACAAAACTGATGACCCAAATATGTTATGTTCTCCTGATCTGGGTGCTTCGCCTTTTTGGAAAGGTGTGTTGTGGACAACTAAAGCTGCTTTCATGGGTATTAGATTGATTATTGGGAATGGGAAGAAGTTTAGGTTTTTGGGAGGATCAATGGTTCGGGAATACTAGCTTGGCCATTATTTTCTGGCCTTTATATGTTATTAATGAGCAGCAAGGTGCAACTGTGAACCAGGTTTGGGATGGCAATGAGCTTAAGCTCACTTTTAGGAGACTTGTGTCTGAAGCCCAAATGAATATATGGTGGGAGTTATGTGCTCTAATGGATGGTATTGTCTAAATAATGAAGATGATCAGATAATTTGGGCATATATCTCTAAGGGTAACTATTTTGTTCAAACTTTGTATGCTATTATTAATAATAGAGGGGTTACCCTTGTGTATGTACAGTTGGTTATTCCACCAACGATGCAATTTTTCTTCTAGTTGGTTTTTCACAATAGAATTTTGGCTAGGGATAATTTGCAAAAAAGAAGATAAGTTAGTGACCCTAGTTGTATGTTTTGTGCTGAGCATGAATCTGCTTATCGATTATTGTTTGACTGTTATGTGGGTTCTAATACCTGGAGAATCATCTGTGGGGCTAGAGATGGGCGATAATTTTGAATCTGTAGCAAAGTTCTGGTTAACTGGGAAAAAATGTGTTTACCAATGTTGTTTTAGCGGCAGTGATGGGACTATCTGGAAATTACGTAATGAGTTTTTGTTTTCAGGGTGTCTCATGGCTAGGAACAAAGATGGTGTTGATAAGAGTGTCAAGGATGATCCGAGGATGGTTGTCGCTGTTCAAGGAGGGAGTTCGGGAACGCCTGTAGAACCTGATTGGTCAACTGGAGGATTTCTACAAACGCCCGGAGCTGATCGAGTGGAGCTCAACGGCTTCGTCATTAACGTTGGATCAATCAGTTGTTTGTCTTTGGTGGCCCCAAGTGATGATATGTCGGCCTTTAATGGTTTTAGCTCAAATGGTTTTTAATGGATTGGTTTTAAGTTGTAAGAACTTTGTTTAGATTGGTTCGCAAAATGGTACATCTTTATTAATGGTTTAGGTTTGGTTTGGATTTTGCAGAAAGAAGCAATTTACTTTGGTTTGGAATGGGTATAACTGGTTTGGTTCTAACTAGGCTAAGCCCACAGTTAGAATGGTTGCGGGAAACCACCCGATTGGGTCGTCGGTTAATAGTTGTGTTGGCGGGGAGCAAACCCGGCCTTGACATATAGGAGTAAGCAAGCCGTCTTTGAAACTGTTTTGATGAATCGGTTTGAAGTGGGTTAAAACCGTGGTTTGCACTTTGGTTTGGTTTGGTTTGGAGTGAAATTAAATGATGCGGTTTGGTTTGGTTTGGTTTGGAGTGAAATTAAGTAGTCTGGTTTGGTTTGGTTAGCTAAGGTGAAG
>JADLZK010009614.1:0-36109 GCA_015847255.1 Hyparrhenia diplandra | reverse complement strand
TCATATAAGGAAAGAAGCACAAGATGCTTCCCAAGCAGGATCAAGAGCATCTCTACGAGACTTTTAGAATCAATTTCAGTCGTAACAAAAAGTGTGATGCTGCAACATATACTACTAAAAACTCAGCCCTTATATTCATCCTTCTAATACAATGATATGCACTCTTGTTCATATTCGAGGAAAAAAAAAAACCCCTTATATTCATCATTCTTATTCTTACCAGTGGTGTCCATGTGAAATGGTTGAATCCATCTTCCCTTTTCCTCTATACACAATACTTCTCCACGGCTCGTCATACTTCTCCGTGGCTTGAATGGATGAGCGGCTGCACTAGGTACGACCTCAGGGACTCGAGTGGCGGCACAAACTTTCGAGCGTGGTAGTGTGACACGATGCCCGTCCATGGGTGCCTGACAAGTGGTGGCGCGAGCCCTGGCCATGGGCGCACAATGCTCGACAATGTGACTTTGGCGAACTGGTGGCAGGCGAAGGCACTAGCACAGGGTCGTGCGCGGAAGTTTGGCTACGAATCATAGGAGATGTCCCTATGTCTCCTTTCTTCAAGAGAGGAGGTGAATTTTGTGTTATCTCTCGAAAAACAAATGAAAGTAGCGAATTGGTTTGTAGTCCAATGGTAGGATCGGTCCCGTGGGGACGCTACCCACCGAGATCAAATCCTCGGTGTGCGCGCACCTTTTCCCGGGATTTTCCCAGGATTTACCGGCGTTATGCATTCAGTGGTAAGCGACATTCCCGTTGACGACGAGGCGCCAATGGTGACTTCGGGAATCTCTAGATCTGCCGGGTTGCTTTCGGGCCCTTCGGAGGTGCTCATAGGGGTAGGGTTTGCGTGACGTGTATTCATAGGGTGAGTGTGCGTGCGTGTTGTGAGTGTCTGCGTTGTACTGTGTAATTCTAAAAAAAAAAAAAGAAACAGCGAAAGTAGATCATATAGGAGATATGCTGGAGTAACCTAATGCCCTGTATTACAAGATTTTAGGAGCAGGCAAGGAATCTTGCGGAGATGTTGTAAGGCCTAATTTGGAAGAAGGTGATGACAAACCTAGGGGTGGAAAATACCCCATAAAATTTGAAGTGGCTTATTCAAAGCAAATCATATTTCCATACATTTTGGTCCTATGAAAAATATGGGAGGTTTTGTGCTTCCATGCGATTAGGGGAGGTTCACCCGAGGCCTTTAACTTCTTTTAAAGTAAAAGGCTATTGTCGATAAAAGAGTGAAATTTATCATGGATTATATTTTTTCTTACTTTATAACTTACATCTATGAACTGTGAAATGATCACCCGAGGCCTTTAACTTCTTTTTAAAGTAGTTCATTTAAGTTTATTCTAGATCCGGTCATGAACTTTTTTTTTTGACCGAATCCGGTCATGAACTTCGGGATACATAGTGGTAGTTGTCCGTGAACCTTAAATAGGTTTAATTATTGTTAACAAAATCTATTCTTATAGGTTTGCAGACAACCTGAATTTTCATTTCAAACAAACCATTTGAAAATAGAAAAAAAAAATTCTCATTTATCACCTTAAGTTTATGTGCTTGTACTTGTCTCTCATGCTAGGCAACATTTACATGTATATCTAGGTGTAACAGTAACTTGACATTCTGCTACTCACATCTTGAGCTGTTCATTTAGGAGTGCTCTTGATATGTAGTGTAGGAATGATGCAACTTTTGACAAAAAGAAGATTATACCCTTATTTGCATGTTATTTTCGAGCAACTTATTGGACTCGTTTGTGGAACATTTTGCAAAAAGGAGAGTAACAGATCACATTTAAAGTGGACATGTCGAGTATTGGAGACTTTAGCCATGGAGATCTTCGCTAAGCACGGGTGGTCATCTTTTAAAAAGAATTAGTGCTTAGATAGCGCCACTTGCTTGGTTTTGCTTTTTATGAGCTTTGAGTTTTCAAACTGTAATAAAAATTGATTATGTGCAAACCTCTTGCAGAGGCCAGAATACAAATTCCTTTTTAAAAAAAAAAAAAGTGTAAGGAAAATTTAGCCACATCTTGAGCAAATTGTTTGTTATAAAAAAAAAGACTTTTGTGGTCCCGGAAAATACGCATCGGACATGGATGGTTGGATGACCGTGGTCCCAAATACTTATATCTTTTTTCATTCTGTATACACTTGCTTGGCTATCTTTCAATGCAGGGTGCTTCAGTTGTTTTCCGCCTTAATTATCCCTCCGATAGTGTCCGTGTCTTCGAAAAAGCAGTTGTTGTACATACTCACTGCAAGTCTGCAAACAAGACAACGAAAAATAGCACTTGGCAATGATTTAAAGCTCGTACTGTAGGTACGCATCTCCACGTTGTTCCATCGTTTTCAGGCACAAATCACGTACAGATCTAGCGCAAATTGTTCTTAATCATGCTGATCATGCTCGCATTGCTGATGTTACGCTTCATCTAATCAGTTTGTGGTTTTTTTTTCTTTTTGAGCAATCTAATGTAATCAGTTTGTCATGTGGATGGCTGGTTGACACGGGCCACAGCTTCCCTAACAACTCCGACGGGCTCCTCTTTGGGTAGAGACGGAAGCCCAGGCCAAGATAGTCTAATGGGCCGTTGCGAAGCCTGGCGTCATAACACGGCCTGGCTTTTTCTCAAAAGAAAAAGAGTAACGCACCTGGCCCTCAAACTTTGATGACTTCCCATCCGCCCCCGAACTATGCGAAAACGACTATCTGCGCCCCCTCGATGATTGTTGATGAGCACCAAAGGTCCCAAACTAGCCACGCCAAACCGCCAACAACCGACGTGGCAATGCCACGCTGGAGCCAGTCAACATGACCATGGAAAATTTTCAAAAAGCCCCGTTCTATTTCTCTTTCTCACTTATGCCTCCTTCCTCTCCTTGAAAGGTACACGCAAAGCGCTCCACAGACTTCAACGGCCGCGCCGCCGACCTCGTTCACAGCCTCCTCCGGGCACGGTCACGGTGCGAGCACCCGACTCCCACTTCGAGCGGGCACGAGCATAAGGAGGCGCCACGCCCTCCTCCTCCCATCCCCGCAGGCAGCGCACGTGTGGTGCTCGCGGACCGTGGCAACCATCCAGGCGGCATCCCCGTCCCCTCCGGGGACCCGACCTCCCTCCTCAAGATCGCCGCCGTGTCGGGTCACCGGTTGTCTTCCTCGGTTTCACACAGAGTGTCGCCGAGAACATCTAAGACAACGTCCCCGTTCCGCGTTCAGGGTGCGACGAGGCGAGGCGTGCCGCTTGCGGTGTGTGCACGCGCGACTTCGGTGGGGTGGTGGCGGTGAGGCGACCCACCACCAGCAGCAGCCTTGTCAGCCGCCTACACAGCGGGCGGCGCGAGGCGATGTCCCGACTCCCCGTCCCATCCACGAGGCACTTGAGGCAGCGCGAGGTGGCCCGCCGACGTGCGCGAGGCGAGAAAGCATTCAAGCAAGCAGAAGCACACCACTAGACTAGACCTGAAGTCATCGTCACTGCCGCTACTGCTACCAGCCAACCACTGCCGCTGTAGATCGACCGGTCATGGTGCTGGATCGGCTATTCGCCACGAGCCCCCTTGATATTTGCAGCGTCTTGCGACGACTCCGGGCCGGGGCGGCGAACCCAGCATCGCCGGTGCCAGCGTTGGAGACGAGGCAGCGCAGCACCTGCGGGTCGCCTACGACCTTGATGAGGAACGCGAGCATCTGCCTGGGCCGGCGCTCCGTCTTCTTCAACGGCGCGAAGTGGTGGACACATGCAAAGTGGTAGGCGACCACGGCGGTCGCCGCCATGTGCATGCGCCGCACCATGCGGCTCGCCATGTCTCAGGTCCGATGTGGGCGCCGCGCCGCGCTCATGCCGTCGTGCGCGTACCACTACTCGTTCACCAGCTCGGCGGCCCACGCACGGCTGTGGCCGGGACGGCGTCCACGGATACGGCCGTCGCGGCGGCGGCGGCCCGCCTGCCCTCGCCTACTCGTGTGCCTGCGTGCCGGGGCGCGCAGCAGCTCGCATATGCATGCAGCAGCTGCCATCACGCACCACGCACGCAGCAGCTCGCTTCACGCATCACACCCTCACCCATGCATGCAGCAGCTAGCCTCACGCATCACGCCCTCACCCACGCACGCAACAGCTTTGAGAAAGAGAAAAGAGAGGAAGGAGGCATAAGTGAGAAAGAGAAAAAGGGTCTAGGCTTTTTGAAAAGTTTCCATGGTCTTGTTGACTGGCTGCACACATAGCATGGCCACGTCACCGTTGATGCCGACATGGTAAGTTTTGGACCTTTGGTGCTTGCCAACAATAGATCGGGGCCCGATAGTCGTTTATAGTTCGACGCGGATGGGAAGTCACCAAAAGTTCGGGACCCTCGGGTGCATTTTACTCGTAAAAAAACGGCCTAGCTTTTTGCTGAAGAAAAAGCTATAACCATCAGCTAAGTAACACTGATTAGTTTCCCTATAAAAAAAATGTTGTATCGTTGATTACTACCACATCGCAGGGCGACAGATGGTGAGGCGTGCACAAAACAAGGGGCACTGGGACAATGTAAGTCAAACCTTTCTTGATCTTTGGCTAAGATCAAGTGTAGTATCTGTTCTTAATTAGTTTAATTATCTGATACACGTGCGACACATTCTTGCTATCAACGTTCATTGCATGTGTCGCTCTAGTGTGCCCTATTGCTTGCACACCTCAACCAAATCAATAATTGAAAGTTTGGTTTATTTGACCAGGAGCAAAATATTTGTTTTAGCCCATTGCTCTAAATTGGTCTATATATGCAAATAATTTAATTTGAAAGTAGAAAACGTTTAAATCAAACTTTTAATTAAAATAGAGTTTATTTGTATTATGGTAACTATTATTAATTATAAGGGTAAAACTTTTTTTGAGAAACACTTTAAAAAGTTAAATAAACGAAAACCAAAGAGCAGGCCATTCCTACATCCAGAAGGCTACAGGAGAAAACGACGTTAGATGCTTTGACACTAGATAGGAGTTGACGGTGCGGCCAGTGGTTTGCAGCTCTCCCTTGTGATTGTACTTGAGGCCGAACATGGTGATATGGAGCATGCAACCATCACAGTCCCCAAAGGCGTCCTCGTAGTCCAGTCCCCTCACGCACCACGCACTCCACAATGCAAAATCTGGAACCACCCATGTAAGTCAGAGTAGGCCCACGAGCCACAATGTCTTTGCTCCACAGCTTGTCCTTGACCATCTTCCAGTCCGGCTGCATGGCACTTGTGCTGCTGTGGGAGATGACTTGGCAGGAGCAAATGCCACCATCCTTGTGAAGCCCAACCCATGCATCCAGCTCACTGTCAAAGAAGCCTTCACTTCTGAAAGGCAACACCCATTCCCCATGATACCTCCACTCACAGTGCCTGGTGTCAAATGAGAAGGTCCGATCACCTTCATGTGTTGTGTGGGCAGACATGAAGATGGTGTGTCCATCCGGGTGAAGGGCGTAAGCGACAATCACTTCACATGTTCTGAATGGTGGTGGGGAAGGTACGCTTTGCCATGACCAATCCAAAGTTGGGGTTGATGTTGATAGAAGCTGATCCTGCTTGGCTCCGGCCGTCAACATCACCTCAAAGGAGTGCTTCCTTGCGATAAAGAAGTATGCAAATGCATACAGCTTATCAGCGGCGGACACAAAGTTGTTAACGCCGCCGAGTAACGGATCCGGGAGGCAAGGGCCGGTAGCCAGCGCCGCTGTCTCTGTGTCATAGACGAGGGTACCACGGTGCCTGTTGCTCACAGTGACGATGTTGCTTCCCAGGGCAGCAAAACTCATGGGAGAACAAGGCACAGGTGCCACCAGCCGGAGGATGGGAGGCTCCCTGAGGTGAGGGTTGGCAGCGTCGATCTTATGGATCGAGAAGCCCTTGGCCCAATCATCCAGCACCAGATAGAGATGCTTTTGCTTCTGCAACCTCTTGCAGATCCCCTGTCCCTGGCCTTGGCCCTGCTCCTGCCGCCGCTTGGACATCCCTCCTCCGACAATTTTGTGCTCCTCCACCGAGTTATCCTGATTCAGAGCTCCCGTTCCGTTCCTCACTGGTAAAGATTCGATTTTTGAGATGTCTGACAGAACCAGATCTGCCAATACATCGAGAGCAACAGGATGCCTTTACTTTATGGAGCCTCAGCAAGCAATCCTTGAGCCAGGTAGGGGCTCCTCCCTCTACCTAATCTAATCGAATTCGGACAGTCGTCTGATTTCTTCTTCTGCGTCAGCTGGATTTTTTCTTCTGGCTTTATTGTGTTCGTGGGCTGCTTTTCCTTTTTTTTATTTGGGTGGAACGAGCCCATTTAGGCTTGTCTATCGGGCCCATTTTATTCGCGGCGAGTGTTATCTTTTCGACATCCGCGCCTTGTCTCTGCTCGTTCGACCTCGTCCACATCGGCTGGTGGTTGAGTTCGTACTATGTGCTTCAGTTATCTCCGCGAAGGTAATTTTCCCCCATCTGAATCGTATCAGTTTTTTTTTGTTCCATTCGTTTTCTGAATCCCTGTATGTGTCGATCTTCGATGCGATTGGTAGCATATCCCGTTTCCCCCGATCTGAGCCATTACCTGTGCCCGTCGTCTGATATTATTTTTGCACAGTTTTTTGGTAAATTTCCAGCCGTGAAGGGATCCAAGGATGGCTGCAGATCTGCGCTAGAAATTTTTATCCCAATTTGTTTCCATATCTTGCGTTTATTAGATTTTTGGTAGCCTATTGTGTGTGGTTAGTGCAGTTTGTGTGGATTTTCTATCGCTACTGCAGTTGAGCAGGTCTTCATTTGTTATTAGATTGGCAGTAGCATGCAGCTATCCTGCAGATAGGCAGCATAACTCGTTTTCAGGATGTACCTTTTTTTTTTTTTTTTTTTTTTTTTTTTTTGCCTCCCATGTTGCTATCTACTATAGTGTAAGTGCAATTCATCTAAGTATTATGCATGATTGACTATCTGTTTGTTGTCCTATGGATAAGAAGTAATGAATATTCTCACTGATAAGCAGTATTTGTAGAAGGTTTTTGAGTGTCATATTGGATCCTCATTATACTGAATCTAAACCAAGCAATCAATAGTAAAGCAACTGCTGTAGCTTTTTGTCCCTTGTGTTCTTCAGAGGTTCAGTATTTTTTAGCTTGTAAACAAATATACTGGGTTTATAAGTATTTTTGAGTCATATTTGTATTTTTCATCACGTATTCTGGGGCTTTTTGGATCCTGTCATCTTTGACGTGGTAGTTTTGAGTCTATGAGTATATTTTTGTTTCTCAGTCATCTAGAAGAAGCCATGAGAAAACCCATTGTATGCATTAGTATTTTCTATTAATATCATCCGGTAGTCGATTGAATCAATTTCAGTCTGTCACATGGTACCGATAACTACTGAGAGCACCATATTAAATAATAGTACACCACAACGACTAAGTATTTTGGTCTGTGTATTATGTTATCTCTTAGTATTTCACAGTATCTTTTGGTTTGATTGTAGTCTTCCAGTTTGCTGCATGCAGTATCTTCAATTTCACAGTATGTTCAGTATCTGAATATTGAGTAGTAAGTAGTCATTGGTGTCTTCCTGTATGTGTGCTCACCGGCGTTGCTGCTTGCCTGACGGTCTTGGGCCTACAGCCACTGCCCACACCACTGAATACTAATTCAGTAGTTATCAATTTTCAGAACTAGTCAGTATTGTTTCAGTATGTTTTTTTTTTTTGAAAGTAATGTTTCAGTATGTTTTAGTCTTATCAATTCTCAGTACTAGTCAGTATATGTTTTGTGTGTGTGTGTGTGATTACTGATTACTTCTGGGATCAAGCGTCACACACACACCACCACCACCCCACCCTTTTTTATTATTATTTTTTTTCCCAAGCATCGCCTGTCTTTCCCCATTTGCCCAAGCCACACCTTCCTCTTTTTGTAATCCTATTTTTTTTTTTTTCCCCCGGTGCTTTATCCATCTGCCTCTCCAACTAGGGAAAGGAGGATCAAGCGTCAGTCCTAGTGAATTTAGAAACTAACTAATGTCAGTTCCAGAAAGAGTAAATTCCCAGCTCAGTCCCTGTTTTGAGGTGTCGTCAGTTTGCAGTTTTTTGAGTTTCAGTCTAGTTGTCTTAATTATATATTCAGTACAAGTCAAATAGCTTCAGTATATCTTCATTATATTACTATACAGTTAATTGTACTGAAGATACCAATGTTTTTGAGTCTCTTTTATGGTCCCTCTTTTGAGTTTCAGTCTAGTTGTCTTAATTATATATAGTATTCAAATTCTGTTGTATAGTGCGTTGAATCGCTTGGCATGTCTGCTGAGGTGGATCATTTTTTTTATACTAGTTTTCGTGCCCTTGACCCTTGACCTGGACATAATTTTTGATTTCGGGACTCATGTGGTGATGTTTTGTTTAGGGGAGACACAAATTCCAATCTGTAGGTTATTATTTCTGTTTATGTTAGTCGATTAGGAGCATGTTGTGCAGTAGTTCTCTAGATTCATTTTGGACCAGCAGGTGATCCACTTTAGGAATTATATATAGGATCTCCAAAACTAACTATTAGTTTCTTTTGCTTTTTTTCTAGCTGTGTAGATTAAGAGATTTGTAACCCTGCAGTATGCAATACTTGAGTGCTAGGTTCATTTCATCCAAAGGTATTAATTTTATTTTAGTTATCAGTGATGTGAACTTTGTGAGTGGTGTTTGTATGATTAGTTCTATTGCACTTATCTTAACTGAGAGTCATTTCACCAAAGATATTAATTCATTTAGTTATCTTAACTGAGGGTCATTTTTCCACATCTCTTTTCTTTATTTTTTTTTCTGGATCAGATGGATAGATATGAAAAGAAAAACACCTTCGGACATTGGCGGTGGATTAGCCCAGGGTAACAACTTCTTTAGGTTTGAAGGTTTTCAAGATGAAGAGAGTGTAAGTATATCATTTTTGTTTAAGTTGGCTTAACATATTTTTATCTTTTAGGTTGCTTTGGTGTCTCTTAATTTAGAGAAGATGAAAAAGTTTTTTAGGTATGTTTGTTTTTGCCTTTTCTATTAATGTTAAGTAAGAGCAGCAGCTGATTGTTTTATGTCTATTTATTTTAGAAAGCTAAATATGCCCAGGAGCCCGCTGCCCAAAAAACAAGCCTGGTGATGCAAAGCAGTTGTTTAGATCACAGGTAATAGTAACGTTTTAGGGGGATATAAATATGGTTTTAGAAAGCTAAATATGATATTTTTTTTTCATATTTGTGTGTTTTTATAATTTCTAGAAGTGCTTCAATAGAATTTCTTTCAAGGAGGAACTTTTCGACAACATTTAGTTTCAGTTCAGTTTCAGCTATATCCTGAATCGATTTTCAGTTTCAGTTTGTCTGTGAATCGATTGTCTAGTTTTAGCTATATATAGGATGTGATTCTCAAATGGCTTATTTTAGAGTGCATGTTTTCTGAGTGCATAATTTCAAATTGTCATTTTAGAATGCATTCAGGTTTTCTATTGTTAGACTTGAATGCATTCAGTCATGCCGCATGAGAACTTGTGGGCAATAAAAATAGCTACTATATTCAGGTTTTCAACGTGACAAGTGCATTCAGGTTTGTGTTTTTTCGATACATTTATTTCTACTTTTTACTGTATTTTTGTCATGATTCTCAACCGTTAGTGTGCTCACAAGGAGAAGACAGAGAAGAAACTTCACGCGGCGGTGCGGCTTCAGGCGGCAGCGCGAGAGTTCCTGACACGCCGGCGGTCTGTATGTATCGTGTGATTACGATGATCAAATTCTATGCAAGAGGCCGGACATATGGACCAGATGCCCAGAGGTCTATATACAAGAGCAAAATTGCGGCAGAGGCCATTCGTGCATCCTGCCATGTAGAAATGACTTCTTGAATTGCATTGTTCGTTACACGAAAAGGTTAAGTTTGAGTCTATCAGCTGATGCTGCCAGTCTCTTGTGTCAGGTATTGCTACAGTGATCATTCACATTTTCCCACGCGAGTGCCGCCGGTACATGGAGCCGTCGTCGTGTACCTCTCTCGTGCTGACATAACCAAGGCAGCCACCACTATCCTCCATCATGCAAATTGGACACTGAAAATGCAGCTCTTTCTTTGTGATGACATCCTTATCGCCAGACCCATCCAGGCGAAAACCTGAGACGGGACGTAAGGACAGGAGGCGGTACACGTCCCATACGGCAAATCTGAGGTCGTCATCCATACAACTGGAGCATCGTGCAGGGCCGTCTCCGGCGGTCAGTGTACGCTGCAGTCTGGAGGGCTGGAGTGACAAGATCACTGTCACCTCGCCAGAGACGTTCGTCTCCGTTGAACTTTGAGCTGGTGGCTGTAGGCTGTACTCGTGTACTCGTGTCGTTCTTGTTCCTTTTAACACGGGTGCGTGCACTACTAGCTCTAGCACGCGCGGTGCCTGTCCTGTTCCGTTTCCCAATCAGCTTTCGGCTTTACACGCCAGGAACAGAGAGGGATAGCCAACATCAAAACAAGTGATGGTGCCTCTCTTCTTGCCTCGTGCGGGCGAATCTGACCATGATTGCCTTCATTCTTGATAGCTCTGTCGGAAAACAATGCTCCAAATGCCTTGCAGGATTCATCAAGCAGCAGAACACGAATTCTGGAAATCTAATGTGCGTGCGTACGTAGAGTTTGTACATGGCTTGAGGACCTCATCAGTATAACGACGTCGTCTTTGATTCCAATATACGGGTAGGTACCGAGTCCAATCTCTGACGCAAGACGAATGGAAAACCGGGGTGTTTGCAAGACTCTGCAGCTCTAACAAAGACCAGTCGGCAGTCGCGATGAGTAGCTGGTCCGCGTCCGCGATCCGACTGAATCGACGTGAAAATAATGGCGAGCGTTCTCTGCGAGAGCGACGGCAATTTGCAAGCAAGATAGTAGACAGGGCCAGGCAATCAGGCATCCTTTAAATTAAAATTATCTGCAAACGGACAAGGGACAAGCCTGCAAGTTCAAACGCAAGCCCGGTTTTTCCATGTCCGTTGTTTTCCCGGCGAGTAGCTTTCGTTGACGCCGGCGATGCCGCTCCGTTGAAGCTGAAGCGGCTAGGGAGCTACAGCCAGAGAGCCAGCACTGTTCCTAGTCTCCTCCACGAGCTCAGTCCTTCAGTCAAAGCCGTCTCTCTCGACAGTCAGTCCGGCCTGCCTCATGTGGCTCGTACTGTGCTGCTGCCTTGTAGTGACAGATTGGTTTTGTTTGGTGAAGAAAACTGGCATGGAGTCTATGGACTCGTGTTCACCGTACATGCTTCAGTTCAGAGTTTGTGAAGAAATTCTTGCCTGTCTGCCTGTGACAGCAGCTTTGATTCTCGCTCCAGGTGGCAATTTGGAAGTGGTGACACCGCGAAAACGGATGGACCATACGGAGTTCCAGGATTCATGGACATGATGATCTCAGCGTAGTGCATGACGATTCAGAGCGATCGACAGTACGTGCACGTGGCAGGTGTCATTACCAAGGATCAAGTATTTTACAAAGCATAAAACAGAAAAAAATATATAATGTATAAATCTAGCGGCCAAACTAGGCACCATGCCTTTTGCGGCTTTGCTTTTTCACAAGGACCTCGACCTCAATCTCGAAACAATCTTTCCAATACGAAAAAGTATACACAGATCCAAACTGCATTAATTTATAAAAATTATTCAAAAATGTTGAAACTGGGATTCCAACGGTATACATATCTCCGCCTGGACTGTGCTCCGTGGGAGAGAATTGTATTTTTGGCTAAGTTTGAAACACTTGATATTAAATTAGAATAAATATTGTTCACCAACCAACAATACTGAGAGGACTGAGTCTCCTATTTATAATTTAGAAGTATACAGGAGTGCTAGGTTACATTTCTATCCTCCATGATGGTTGGCATAAATAGTCACCACTTGTCATGGTGCTCTCTTGTCTTTTTCATATCGTGAACCGCATTGGCTTCCGATCCCGCTAGCCAGCCCATTTAGGGTCTGGCCTCTGCTCTTTGCTCACACGACAGCCCCTACACCGATCCAATCTTCGCTCGGTCCTACCCGATCTGTGCTTGGGTCTTCGGCTAAGCACCTTCGGGCGGATCGACCTTGCATTTCCGGCGTCGGTGAGGGTTTTCACGTCCCCATGGCCGACAGATGGGCTTCTCCGGGAGCGGTAGAGGGACTATCTCCGCCAGCTCCGCGCTAACCTCCACCGACCTCCGCGAGTCCCTGCAAGGTAATGACACGGTCGGCGGAAGGGTTATCGGTTAGCTGCTTTGGGGACACCTCCGCCTCTTGGTTAACTGCTCTGGCGACACCTCCGCCCGCCTGCCGGGGACCATGTCCCATCAGAGAACATACACTTACACGACATGTATATATATAGAGAGAGAGAGTTCATGCATTGTCTCATGCAGGATAACCTTTTAAGAACATTGCATCCTCTCATAAAAGCCAATTGACACCATACCGTTGGAATGGCTCAGTAGACACTTTATTTAACGATCACACCAATAACGAGTAGACAAATGAATCTATATCTACTCGATACGGTTCTTGTAGCACGTTCAGAACACAAGGGTTATGACTCCAAAGTTTAGGCTGAACAATACTAGTAGATCCTCATGTGTAGATTTTGTTGCCCTACCTAAACCGTCTAAGCATGTTTTTTTTCTCTCTCTCCTTAACACAAGCTTCTAGTTTAGAATATTAATAATAAAGAAAATCTGATTCAAGAAGAAAAAAAGCACATTGCTAAAAATGTTGCCAACTTTTTGAAATGGCTTGACAGAGATAGAACATGTGGCTCCAGTTTTGTAAAGTTCTTTAAAGCTTTATTTTTTAGAAAAGGAAAGTTCTTTAAAGCTGCAGTCACATTTTGTGTGATGATGGATGTAAATGTAACCTTTCATTTGGGCTGATTTGGGCCAATATAGTGGGGAACGCCTCCCCGGGGACATTAAAAAAAAAAAAAAAAAACTGATGTCCACACGTACTGGTAGTGTGCTTTTCTTGTTTCTTTTGGAAATATTAAAAATCATCATGAGGATTTATTTCGAAAGTGTTTTTGAAAGATTCCAAATGATTGGTCATAAGTGCATACTTTTCAAATTTCAATCCCAGTTGTTTACTCTTACAGATGGGGATGAACACAAAGCCGTCGTTTTACATCCTTGACTATAGTTCCGTACTCTTCTCAGTATCCTGCTGTCCCTTGCACAGGACGGCAATAAGAATAATCCTAGACCACAAGTCAGTAAACACACTACCGAAGTGTTGATCGTCACCATTTTTCTACTCAAGCATGGCAATATATAGACAGGCAGTGAGCGTAGCATTCTTTCAAACGAAGACCGGCCGGCCATAAGTGTGTGAGAAGAGACAGTGGCACTGGGCCACCGGACACAGCAAGCCGCGGGTCCCGAGAGCCACATCCCGCTCGCTCTCCCGCCGTGTGCGTCGTCTCTTCCTCCTTCGCCAATCGCCATGTCCAAGCAGCACGACGCCTCCGACGACGGCGGCATCCCTGCCGCCGAGGCGCCGGCAAAGCGCCCGCCCCTTAACAAGTACGCCCTCGCCTGCGCCGTCCTGGCTTCCATGAACTCCATCCTCCTCGGCTACGGTACGTGCACGCGTGACGCATACAATTCCATGCACTCTCGTTGCCATATGTGCACCACGTACGTGCACAGCCAATCTATTACTCATGTCCTGATCCTCCTTTTTTTTTGTATGTATGTATCTGCAGATGTGTCGGTGATGAGCGGAGCACAGCTATACATGAAGCAGGACCTCAAGATCAGTGACACGCAGATCGAGGTCCTCGCCGGCATCATCAACATCTTCTCGCTCGTCGGCTCGCTCGCGGCGGGCCGGACGTCCGACTGGATCGGGCGGCGGTACACCATGGTGCTGGCGGCGGCCATCTTCTTCGCGGGCGCGCTCATCATGGGCCTGGCCCCGGGCTACGGGATCCTGATGCTGGGCCGCTTCGTGGCGGGCGTCGGCGTCGGGTACGCGCTCATGATCGCGCCCGTGTACACGGCGGAGGTGGCGCCCACGTCGGCGCGCGGCCTGCTCACGTCCTTCCCGGAGGTGTTCATCAACACGGGGCTCCTCCTCGGGTACGTCTCCAACTACGCCTTCCACGGCCTCCCCGTGCACCTCAGCTGGCGCGTCATGTTCCTCGTCGGCGCCGTCCCGCCGCTCTTCCTCGCCCTGGGCGTCCTCGCCATGCCGGAGTCGCCGCGGTGGCTCGTCATGCAGGGCCGCATCGGCGACGCGCGCCGCGTGCTGGCCAAGACCTCCGACTCCCCACCGAGGCCGTGGAACGGCTCGCCGACATCAAGAGGGCCATCGGCATCCCGGAGGGCGTCGGCGACGACGACGACGACGACGTGGTGGTCGTCGACCGCAGGAACAAGCAGGGCAGCCATGGCGAAGGGGTGTGGAGGGACCTCCTCATCCGCCCGACGCCGCCCGTGCGCCGCATACTGATCGCCTGCCTCGGCCTGCAGTTCTTCCAGCAGGCCTCCGGCATCGACTCCGTGGTGCTCTACAGCCCGCGGGTGTTTGAGAAGGCCGGGCTCAGGTCGGACAACAACTCCTTGGGCGCCACCATGGCGGTGGGCGCGTCCAAGACGCTCTTCATCCTGGTGGCCACCTTCTTCCTGGACCGCGTCGGGCGGAGGCCGCTGCTGCTCACGAGCGCGGGCGGGATGGTGGTGTCGCTGGTGACGCTGGCCTCGGCGCTGCACGCCATCGACCGGCTCCCCGAGGGCCAGGCGACGCCGCTGGCGGGGGTGAGCATCGCGGCGGTGCTCACGTTCGTGGCGTCCTTCTCCATCGGCATGGGCCCCATCGCGTGGGTGTACAGCTCGGAGATCTTCCCGCTGCGGCTCCGCGCGCAGGGCTGCTGCGCGCTCGGCACGGCCATGAACCGGATCATGAGCGGCACCATCACCATGTCCTTCATCTCGCTCTACAAGGCCATCACCTTGGCCGGGAGCTTCTACCTGTATTCCGGCATCGCTGCTGCCGGGTGGATCTTCATGTTCTTCTTCCTGCCGGAGACGAGGGGCAGGAATCTGGAGGACACAGAGAAGCTCTTCGGTGGTGGCGACGACGGAGAGGACACGAAAGATGGACACGAACACGATGTGCACAAGAAGACCACTGAGTTGAGTAGTAGCCAACAGTGACATGATCCGCATCTGCTAGTACGTACGTACAATAGTCAATAACACAAACTGCCCAGCGGGGAATGTGGTCGGATTTGTCAATTCGCACAGAATCTGCCCCAAATGAACGTCTGAACCCTGCAGGGCCAGTACAACATGACATATGCTTTGTACAAATCATGGTCACAACTCAAGAGAAGCAGAGTAGGTACTAAGGTCCTATTTGGCACAGGTTCTCTACGAGCAAGGAAATTTACGGCCATTTCACAGAAATCAAATCAGTTCAAATTTATATATATAAAAAAACCATAGGGACCCAAATTTTTTCGTGCATTTAAAACAGGCCCACTGCATAAAGCCCAATAAGAACGAGATATATAGCCCCAAGTCAGTGAGTGGGCAGGGAAAGAAGCAGAGCGCCACCGCACGCCCACACGCGATCACGCACACCACCAGCGCGGGACGGCCCAAAATTTGCTTTGCTTGTCTGCTGCTTGTTCTGCACTGAACAAGAACAAACACACAAAAATCTCTTGTCAAAAACACACACACACACAAATCGGCGCCCGACGACTGCCACTCGGTCGGCCAGACTCCCCTTTGCAGTCGCTGATGGTCACCGCTTTTGTCCATTTACTATACTTGGGATTTTCTATGATGAGAAAATTCGTCGCTGGAGAATGAAAAAACAACGGTGAGACTGTCCCAAAACATGCGTGAGTCTCATCTCACTTGCAGTACTCGTCACTGAAAACTTGAATACCAATTCTCATCTCTGAATCGCTAGCACTCGAGAAAGTACAGTCCCAGTATATATCCACGGAACGCAACACCGTAGTTGGAGTATTTCACAGCGCTGGCATGCCCATGGCCCCAAGGACATATCCGAACGCAGCGCGCAGTCCACCTCACCGCGCAGGGCCGGTCCAAGTGGCTGAGAGCGGAGGCACACCTCACGCACCACGACACCGGCGACCAGCACCCTCCGTCGCCATGGCGCCACGTCTCGCCCATGCACGGTCACTGCGCCAGCGTCCCCCACGTCGCACGGACCTAGCGCGCACGACGGCGCAAGCTCAGCTGCTTATCAAGCGGCCCAAAGCGCGCTCCACCATTCCGCAGATCGCAGCCCGCCGTGCGGGGACCGGGAAAAACCGAACAGAGATTCTAGGTGTCCAGTAGCTTGGCAACGATGAGTGCTCGGGTGCTCCTGCTGCTGGTCCTGGTCGTCTCGGCGGCCGCGGCGGCGTCCGGGAAAAGCGAGCGATGGAGGATGAGCGGCGCGGTGGGTGGCCAGGTGGTGGAGAAGGAGAAGCGGCGGGCGGTGACGGAGAGCGAGGCTGGCTCGGTCACGGCCGTGGACGTCGCCGACGCGGCGGGCACGGCGTACCGGCTGCACTTCATCACCATGGACCCCGGGGCGCTGTTCCTGCCCGTGCAGCTGCATGCCGACATGGTGTTCTACGTTCACAGCGGTAGGTGACGCGACACGCTTGCTTGCTGTGTTACACACTTAATCATAAGCACACTGATTACCGAACACAAGTGTACGCTATGCAGAAGTAATTTTTGATAGTGTCTGATGATTTGTGAGACAGGGCGTGGTAAGGTGACTTTCATAGAAGAAGAGAGCAGCGAACAGAGTTCCCTGGAGGTGGAGCGTGGAGACGTCTACAACTTCGAGCAGGGGAGCATCTTGTACATCCAGAGCTACCCCAACGCCACGCGACAGCGTCTTAGGATATATGCCATCTTCACCAGCGAAGCCATCAACGCCGATGATCCCTCGGTAATATTATGAACCTCCGATCCTTCCTCTGTGCATTGCATAGCGTGCATGGTTTACACTTTGTGATTGTTGTGTTTCAAATCGAAGCAGAAACCCAAGGTGGAGGCTTATTCCAGCGTCAGTAACCTGGTCAAAGGGTTCGAGACAGATGTTCTTCGCCTCGGATTTGGGGTAAGTGAGAACTGGTACTGTTGCATTGTGCCCCGTACTGTAAGCCTGTATATGATACATACACATACGCCTGGTGATCATCAAGTTAATAGATCCCATCTTTCATTCACAAGGTCAAACCAGAGGTGATAGAAGCGATCAAATCTGCCAAGACCCCACCACAGATTATACCCTACAATCCAGAGGAGAAGGGGGATGAGAAGCACAGCTGGACTGAGGACATCGTTGACGCGCTCTTGGGAGTGCGTGATCCGGAGGAGTTGCTGAACAAGAAGAAGAAGAAGGACAAGAAATCCAAGAGTAAGGACAAGGACAAGAAATCCAAGAGCAAGGCGTTCAACTTCTACTCCGGCAAGCCCGACGTCAAGAACTGCTACGGGTGGAGCCGGACGATGACCAACAAGGACCTCGACGCCCTGCACGGGTCCAACATTGGCATGTTCATGGTGAATCTGACCACGGTAATGAAGCACACAACTAGTATCAGCTTGCCACGTTATTAATCTGTCACTATCAGCACGCGTCGATCGGTTCTTGCAGAGTTGCATTGAGCTAATGGTATCAACGACGATCCATCGGGTTGTAATACATTTTTTCGCAGGGTTCGATGATGGGGCCTCACTGGAACCCCAAGGCGACGGAGATCGCGATCGTGACGGACGGTTCAGGGATCGTGCAGACGGTGTGCCCGAGCAGCACCCCGTCGGGCGAGAGCAGGAGAGGCCACCACCATGGCCACAAGCGGCACGGCGGGCCGGGAGGACGACGCGGTCACGAGGACGACGACGAAGGCCAAGGCGGCGGCGCGCGCTGGCAGTGCAGGAACTCGGTGTTCCGGGTGAAGGAAGGCGACGTCTTCGTGGTGCCGCGGTTCCACCCGATGGCGCAGATGTCGTTCAACAACGACTCGTTCGTGTTCGTCGGGTTCAGCACCCACATGGGGCAGAACCACCCGCAGTTCCTGGCCGGGAAGGGCTCCGTGCTGCACGCTATCGGCAAGAAGGTGCTGTCGCTGGCGCTGGGGCAGCACAACTCGACCGCCGTCGACAAGCTGCTGTCTGCGCAGCGTGACTCGACGATACTGTCGTGCATTTCGTGCGCTGAGGAACTGGAGGAGAAGGCGGCCAAGGAGGAGAAGAAGCGACGGGAGGAGAAAGAGAGGAAGGAGCGCGAGGAAGAAGAGAGGAAGGAACGGGAGGAGAAGGAGAAGAAGGAACGGGAGGAAGAAGAGAAGCAGAGAGAGCGGGAGAAGGAAAAGGAACAAGAGGCGAAGAAGAGGAAGGAACGGGAGAAGGAAAGAAAGGAGCGGGAGGAAGAAGAGAAGCAGAGAGAGCGGGAGAAGGAGAGGGAACGGGAGGAAGAAGAGAGGAGGGAAGAGGAGGAGGAGAAGCAGCGGAGACGGGAAGAAGAGAAGGCAAGGAGAGAGCAAGAGAAGGAAGAGCGTGCACGGAGACGCGAGGAGGAAGAGAGGGAGAGGAGAGAGGAAGAGAAGAGGCAGCGGGAGGAGGAAGAAAGAGAAAGGGAAGAGGAAGAACGGCGGAGGGAGGAGGAAGAAGGTGGAGGCGGTCGTGGAGACCAGCCATGGGAGGAAGAGGGAGAAGACGAGCCGCGGTATCACTTATCCAAGAAACTGAAGAAACGTATGTTCAGGAGTGGCTAAGCGAGCAGCCGAGCAAGGGAGAGCACAGGAGGGCTCTAGCCTCTGCTCCGTACAAATAAACAGGGGGACCTCGCACAGATGGCCACTTGCCAGGTCACCGCCACTCGTACAGAGGACCACCTGCCAGTCGGCTATGTAGGTCGTGACGTGTTTGTTGTATCGTTCCCTAAACTGTGTTGTATGCTGAGTTTACATCCGGCTTGTATGAAATGTACCATAAATAAGCAGATAAGTTCAGTGTTCGTGAGTGCTGCTCCTTGCTATGCGTTGCTAGAATGGTATGTTGATCCAGTGCTAAAATATTTTGCAGGTCCACTTTACTTATGTCTACCAGCTGGTATTTGAGATGTGAAAGAGAAAGAAACATCTCAAACTAGGATTCTATATTTTGTATTTTAGAAACAAATTTTGAAGTCTAATGGTTCCACGTTTGCTAATTAATTCAAACAAATCTATCAAAAAAATAAAAATCCTACCAAAGTTAAAACTGGGGTGTCAAAGTTTGAGAAGTGAGCTTCGCCTTTCTGAGAATTAGAATCGGACATAGCAACCAATTAACGGTTTTGTTCCCAGTGGAGTCGCAAAAAATGTGTTTCATAAATTTGGGTCGTGTCAACACATGAGACTGTCGAACATGCAGGCCATACCTTACAACACTTCTGTGTAAAACTAGAAGCTCTGGTTTTAGAAACAATATGGTTTTGTTTCATTGAAGAGCCCGACAATGACCAATGAACTCATCCTAGCAAGCACACCTTGGATTCTTCTTGATTGGCGGGACAAGCGCCTTCAAATGCCTTGTCAAGATTTCAAATATATCAAGAGGTGCGCTAAGAATAGGCTTAGATCCGATTCTAAAAATAAAAACTGGAATATCCAAATTTCCCCTCGGTACGAATTTCATAATTAGCTTAACTCTCTTATCCAAGTCTAAATTGAGCTGGCTACAATGTAACTTACATGTTTATATTTACCGAAATACAAAGGAAATACCAATGTTATAACTTAGATGGTTCATCTAACAAAAATGGTACAATATCTTCTTATATCTGGTTTAAACTAAGAGTTTCCAAAAGCAAAACCTTACGCAAGACGTGCATTATACTAGTTTTGTTGGTGGCTCAATATGAGCTACCCAATGGAGAAAATCAATTTGCATTTGCAGAGCGCTTCATTTTTTTTTTCAAAATGCCAATTTTGATTTTTTTTTTCAACAATAATTACACAGGAAAAATACAAATTTGTTTTGACCAGCAAGTCCACGGTACAACATAAATAAGCAGCTAGTAGGCACACCAACTATACAATATATTTTATATTATTATTAGACGAGGGCCAGAAACAATCAATCGAGGATCATTGTATGCTATGTTTGTTTACCCAAACATGACAATTTTGATCGTCAACCATATTGGCACAAGAAAATACAAATATGTTTCGACACCCAAGTCCACCACACAATAAGAAGTCGACTGATACACCGAGTCTATAATGTCATATATTATTATTAGATGAGGGCCAGGAAAGATCGGACCATTATTCTGGTGGGAATCAATGTATCATTGCGATCGGAGCGCTAGCAACAGCCTCGGTCTTAGGTGCATTTGGTATGGCACCAGCATTGGAAATCATGACATGAGCCAAAAACATTGTCGTTGCTTTCGAATTTGCAGTCGCTATTGCATCTGTCTTCCCCTAGGAACCAAATGCATAGCCCTTCATAAATGCGGCTCAAGTGAGAGTCGCAGTAATCTTTCCCAATGGAGTAATATTTCTCAATGGATGCGAACTCTGCATGGTTTCGATCTAGGCATGGACATTATTTATGCAACAAATGTCAAATGTGCATGAAAGAACGTTTAGCAAAATAAAATAAAATAAAATCAAATAACATCGCCTCTTGCAACATGTAGTTTTTGCATGTGTATGCATACATACCACGAGCTGTCATGACGGCGGGTAGTAGGAGGATGAAGACTAGGAAGATGACAGGAGAGAGATTAATTTGTGAAGGCGCCATTGCTTCTCATGCGGTGAAAGTTAGTAGGTTGAAGAAGAATAAGCGAGGAGATTTGTTGTGGTCGAGTTTAGACAAGTGCGATCATTGAAAGCCAGGTGAATAAATAGAGATGTACGGAGTATGGTCCAACTCTACAATAGCAAACACTAAGAATAATCGGGTCCGACGCACGGGCACGGACAGAAAAGAAAACATCAGCAGTAAGGTCAGACTTACGTTAGTTGTTTGCTCATCAACCCCGTCAACGTCTAGAGCGTCGTGACATACTGTCAACGTCATGAGACGAATATGGCATGCATGTCTTTGTGAGAAAATCTGGCCCTGGTCCGACGCACGGGCTTTGTGAAAAGAAAATCAGCAGTAAGCACTGGCCGCTCATCATAAGCCAGACGAACAACGCCCAATATGCATGCATGTCGTGCTGGCAGTTTTGCATGCCAGTTATATAATTCTAGGTGTCTAATAGCTTGGCGACGATGACTGCTCGGGGCCTCCTGCTGCTGGTTCTGGCTGTCTCGGCGGCCGCGGCGGCGGCCGGGAAGAGCGAGAGATGGAGGATGAGCGATGCTGTGGGCGGCCGGGGTGGTGGAGAAGGAGAAGCGGCGGGCGGTGGCGGAGAGCGAGGCGGGGGTCGGTCACGGCCATGGACGTCGCCGACGTGGCAGGCACGGCGGCGTACCGGCTGCACTTCATCACCATGGACACCGGGGCGCTGTTCCTGCCCGTTAGGGCTGCAAACGGGGCGGTTCGACCCGCTCCTGGTTTTAGCCACCGGATCAAATCGGTTCGACCCCCAAAACAAACAGGAGCGAAAGGTTCTCGATCCGCGCGGCCTTCGTCCCCATCTCCTCGCCGCCATGCGGCACTCCCTACCGTCGCCGTGAGTTGCGACAGCCACGCGGCGCGGCTCCTCCCTCACTGCTGCGCAGCTCCTCCCTCCCTGCAGTGGGCGGCAACCCCGTGGCGCGCCTCGTCCGTCCCCGTCCCCGTCCCCGTCCCCGTCACCGTCACAGTCAGGCACGTCACACGAGCAGGCATGGAGTCAGGCACCGCGACGCACGCCCGCTCGCGCGCTCCATGCCGGCGAATCGCCTCGCCAGGGCTCGAGGCCCAACTGGAGGACGTGGAGGCAGAACCTAGCCCCAAGCGCCGGCGGCCCGTAAGGTGAGGGGTCTGATCCACGGGATCAGGATTGGAAGAGCTGGTAGCCTGTGAAGATTCAAATAGATTATTAGGGCCCTGCTCGGCAGCACTTGTACCACAGCTGCAGCAGCTGGTGCTGCTTGATTTCTACAGGTCTTACTGAGTAATGTTGCTGCTGCAGCCAGCGCTTCCGGTTGCAGTAGAAGCTGTAAGGATTTGTGGTAGCAAGGGAGACAGTGGTTTTTTCTTGTTATTTGCATTACTACGGGCCTCGCGTCGCACATTGATATATTGCTTAGGTTGTAATTTTGGTTATGAGCCAGTATGGCTTCTTGAATAATCGCCTCACTTCGTTTATTCAGCACTATGTGGTTAGAAAGCTTGTGGGATTAAACTACTGCTTAAATTGGCCTAGTTGGTTTATTTATTGTAATTTATCTTTGCTCTAATATGGATAAGCTTTTATTCATCAGAGTTTGAATCATGTTTAGTTAGGAACCGTCACATGGGTAGGCTTGTTAGTCATCAGAGTTTAAATCATGATACAGTGGTTCTATCGGTGCTTATTGTATATGAGCTACTGCCAGGATGGTTTATATTTGAACACACTTCACATCACGAACCATGATTAGATGCTAACAACGACACACCTTGGTATGATGCTCGCCCATAATAATGATAAAATATTCAGTTTAAATGAATGTCTATTTTGTATGTACTTCTTTGTCACGAAGTGCAATTTCTGTCACAGTTATGCATCATATAAATCATTTCATCACTGCATTGCTTCTTCTGTTCTTCATAGCTGAAGCTAACTTCTCATGCCAAGCCGTCCATGCTGAGCCACCTCTGCTTAGTGCAGTGAAGCTGGATGCCCATTATCTTGTGCATAATGAATAACCCGTCTTTATCATCTAGTAGTTAGCAATTTGTTTAGTATGATTATGCAACTTTATAGTATGTTGGCAGTCTGTTATAAACTTATAACTTATAAGTTGACTGGCTTCTCTATCTCTTTCTTGGTAACCGTCAATATATTGTAAGGAATGACCTTGAATGCACACAGGTGGTACTATTGGCTGCTTCCTACATTCCTGGATGTAAGTTCTGCATCTCCCAAAGTTACTGTTGGAGATGGGATAATAAGCCAGAGAACCAGTGCATTATTAGTTAGATATTTGCCTGACTCAGGGAGCATTCTGTTTTTTAGTGGAAGCACTCTGTTTTCTTTATTCAGTGAGATATTATTTTTTTTCTAATATATTGTGCCCTGACTCATGGATTCCATGATGAAAGCAAAGAACACAAGGGGAGTAATTTTGATATTACTTGAAACATCAAAGGAAAAGGTCTGTCTAACTGTAAATAGTACTACAACTTCTAAATTAACAACTCACAAGGTTGCTTCCATTCCAATACTTGTTATGTGGTAACTGCTACTAAATTTTGATCATTAGTGGACATGTCCTGTTATTGCTTGTTGCTGATGGCTGTAGCTTTTTTCTGATTGCTGATTGCTGATCGGTTTTCCAATGTTGTTTTAAAACTATTGTCCTGGATTCCTTTGGTTTAAACAAGTTGAATGTATTATGATGTCCTTAATTATACCTGTTTACCTTTACTTTTATATAGCAGTGTTACAGTTCAATCGAACAATATTATAGAATTATATCTTTTTCTTAGTAGAGAGGGAGCTTGGCTGTTGGAGCACTGCACAACTAATGCAAAGGCCTTTTTATCTTTCCTTCCTACCTATAGCGGATGGATGCATGGTTTCTCATTTAAGCCATAGAGTGTTTCAGAAGCAAAGTACCTACCGTACCCAATGCATTCTTTAAATTTATTTCCACATCGATGATATTTATAATCAATCAGATGATTTTCTGAAATCATGCATGAGGGTTGGGACTCCTGGCTGGTGGTAGTACTACAACTCATATTTTCACCTCTGAATTGACATGCTGGCTTGTTCCAAAGTCATGCCTGGCTGGCTGGCTGTTAGCATTTGGCTCTTTAGTTTAACACTGCTTGACCTGGGAATTTAATCAGCATTGCTCTCTGTTGCAGCCATAGCGTTGATCTGGGAAGCGTCCTGCCCTGCCCTGAACTAAATGAACGGCGTAGCTTTTTGGTGGGCGATAGGGGAATGCATACATGTTTGCACATCGAGGAACATATACTGTAGCAAACTTGTTCCTGGATGATATCATGTAGTAATGTGACTATTGCTGTTGTTTTTGTTTGGAGTATCAAAAGAGTTTAAACTGATGTTGGAACCCATGCACAGGATGAAAGTTTTAAAGAGCGAGTTAAACCTTAATCTGAAGGAGATCAGATCATCATGATGCTTTTTTTATGTTTATTTCTTGCTTGATTAAACTGGGTGTAGCTACACGTCTTGCCTTTCCAAAATATGAAAGGCTATGCAAATTTAAAATTTTGATTGTAATCTTTACGTGCTGCTTGACGAGTGCTAGTTGTAATCTTGACATGCTGCTTGCCTTGCTACTTGCCTTGCTTCTTGCCTTTTGCGTGCGGGTCTGCTCCTTGCCTTGCTTCTTGCCTTGCGTGCGGTCGACCCAAAGGTGCTCCGTGGGTCGGCAGACTTACCTGAACCTTGCGTCAGACCAACAGGAGCGGAGGGTCAGCAAGAGGGTCGCTACGAACCGCTCCCCTTGCAGGCCTACTGCCCGTGCAGCTGAACCTTACTCTCAGCTGCTCCCGTATTCGTCGGATCCTTTGCCGGCGACAAGCACCCACCGCACCATGTATGCCTCCTCCTGTGCAAAACTGAGCACCCAAATCCTGATTTAAGTTACCTGTATTCGGATCTGATCTAATTACAGGTATAAGATCATGTGTATGCATGAGTTTTAATTTTGGATCTGATCTAATCACCAGTGTCGTTTATTTGGATGCAGGTCTGCGAGTTCTTTTTTCTCAAATGACTTAATTCTGTCATTATACAGTTTATGAACCTCACCACCCAAGGGATTAGTGGTGGGTTGTCAAAAAAAAAAAAAAAGGATTAGTGGTGGTGGTGTTTAGGAGCTATCAGCCTATCACACAGGTCCTAAATTTCTTGATGTGCAAATCGGAAATTATCATTTTGGGCTGCCCGCCATCGCGGATGTCGTCCCTGGTATGTATAGGTTCTTAGTATAACTGATCTACTCATGTCCTCAAGGTATTTACATATGTAGGTTCTGCATATTTTTTAACTGATTGCCTGACTTGGGTATGTCTGAATATGTTTATGTCTTTGTCTACTCATGTTCCTCCTATTATATATAAATTATTATTTCTTAGCACGACTAATCTGCTCATGTTTCGGCTATTAGTGATAATTAACTGAATCTTTCCCTTTTTCTGGCTAAAGTTGTTTCAGGTTCTTCGCCTGCATACACATGATGGTTCCTATTGTTACCCAGGTGACCCCAATAACTCCTCAGGCAACAGAAAAACTCAATATTACCCAGGTCGTTCCAATAAATTCTAAAGCTGCATCCACTGAAGCTATACAGTCATCAACATCCTAGGAAAGGTAAATAGTGCTATATATAATCTCTGAGATGGCTTTATCATCATATTGAAATTCATTTGCCATTTCTCTTGAAATACAACATCAACAACACACGTCAACACCTATGGAAATAACATCCATAGCTGTTCAAATAAATCTATGCATATGTTATATCATTTTCGTACATTCTAAAACATTTACATTCCTCCTGGATATCAGTCGTAATGCACGTGCAAATATCTCTTGAAACACCCATGGGTTCTAAATCTATTAGATGGTGGTTCTCACGATTGCCAGCCAATCCTGAAATGCCCTTTCTTCTTTACATCAGCGGTTTCTCTTTTTTTTAGTTCAGCTTCAATTAAGATAATTTCTCATTCATATGAGCCATACATATTGAATACTTCAATTTATATATGAATGGATGTCATGTACTATTTTAAACTTCAATCTTTACCGTTCAAAAAAAGGCATCCTTTCTCCTTCACAACTTGCCAATCGTAACAAAAGAATGTTTTCCTTCAGCAAATAGAGGACTAAATCTTCCCAGCTTCAACCATATTCCTGTCTACATCGAGCCCCTTATTGTTCACTCATTTAGTCATTTGCAACCTACATCACTTACATTCCATAGCGATAATTACATGTACCTATAAATTTTTTAATTTATATACAGTAAATTATCGTTTGGTAATACAAGATGGATCAACCTAATCTATAAATCTATAACACCTTTACATTTCATCTATTTTTGCAGCAACTCACAGGCAAAGCGAAGGTTAGATCTTAACCAAGAGGCTCCAGAGCAAAAGACACATTGAGAGGTACTTCAAAAGTTATTAGAATCAGCAAAGCTCCAAATAATCAATCAATAATAATATCTGAAATCTATACTATACTCGCTATTAATACGAGTTAACCATTGCAGATTGTTCTTAACATCATCCATGAAGAACGAAACAGGAGGAATTATGTCAGTTGCCAAGGACTCACTCAAATAAATAATTGTGAGTCCTTTTTTTAAATTACTGCAAGATACATTGTGCGATCTTAATAATTTTTGGTTATACTTTCGGTTCGAGATACTTCAGTTCAAATAGCTTGGCGCTTTGGTCTTAAAAATAGTTGTGTATACTCAATACACTTTGGTATTTCAACTTTCTATAATAAGCTCATATCGCTATCGTGCAAAGATGATATCATTAAATTTTCTCTTATGATCATTGCATTGTTTCTTAATTCCCGCAGCAACGCGCGGGGGAGATTCCCCTAGTATAATGAACCTCAGATCCTTCCTATGTGCATTGCATTGCATACATGGTTTACCAGTAACCTGTCGGTACACTTTGTTGTGATTGTTGTGTGTCAAATCGAAGCAGAAACCCAAGGTTGAGGCTTATTCCTGCGTCAGTAACCTGGTCAATGGGTTCGAGACAGATGTTCTTTGCCGGATTTGGGGTAAGTGAGAACTGGTACTGTTGCATAGTGCCCCGTAAGCCTGTAGTATATGGTACATACACATACGCCTGGTGATCAGCAAGTTAATGGATCCCATCTTTCATTCATAGGTGATAGAAGCGATCAAATCTGCCAAAACCCCGCCACAGATTATACCCTACAATCCAGAGGAGAAGGGGGATGAGAAAACCAGCTGGACTGAGGGCATCGTTGGCGCGCTCTTGGGAGTGCGTGATCCGGAGGACTTCCTGAACAAGAAGAAGAAGAAGGACAAGAAATCCAAGAGCAAGGACAAGAAATCCAAGAGCAAGGCGTTCAACTTCTACTCTGGCAAGCCCGACGTCAAGAACTGCTACGGGTGGAGCCGGGCGATGACCAACAAGGACCTCGACGCACTGCAAGGGTCCAACATTGGCATGTTCATGGTGAACCTGACCACGGTAATCCATCACGCTCTGAATCTCAGCTTGCATTGTCGTGTTAATCTATCAGCATGTACGTCATAGTTCTTGCATTGTGCAATGCTAATGGTATCAACGACGATCCACCGGGTTGTAATACATTTGTTCGCAGGGTTCGATGATGGGGTCTCACTTTGGAACCCCAAGGCAACGGAGATCGCGATGGTGACAGACGGCTCAGGTATCGTGCAGGCGGTGTGCCCGAGCAGCACCCCGTCGAGCAAGAAGAGCAGGAGAGGCCACCACCATGGCCACAAGCGGCGCAGGCGGGCGGGAGGCCGCGGGCGACGGGGACGAGGACGAAGGTGAAAGCCGGCGGCGCTTGGTGGCAGGGCAGGAACTTCGGTGTTCAGCGTGAAGGAAGGTGACATCTTCGTGGTTCCGCGGTTCCACCCGATGGCGCGATGTCGTTCAACAACGACTTCGTTAGTGTTCGTCGGGTTCAGCACCCACATGTGGCAGAACCACCCGCAGTTCTTAGCCGGGAAGGGCTCCGTGCTGCACGCCATCGGCAAGAAGGTGTTGTCGCTGGCGCTGGGGCAGCACAACTCGACCGCCGTCGACAAGCTGTTGTCCGCGCAGCACGACTTGACGATACTGTCGTGCATTTCGCGCGCTGAGGAGCTGGAGGAGAAGGCGGCGAAGGAGGAGAAAGAGAGGAAGGAACGGGAGGAGAAGGAGGAGAGGAAGAAGCGCGAGGAAGAAGAGAGGAGGGACCGGGAGGAGAAGGAGAGGAAGGAACGGGAGGAAGAAGAGAAGCCGAGAGAGCGGGAGAAGAAGAGGGAACAGGAGGAGAAGAAGAGGAAGGAACGGGAGGAGAAGGAGAAGAAGGAACAGGAGGAAGAAAAGAAGCAGAGAAAACGGGAGAAGGAGAGGGAACGAGAGGATGAAGCAAGGAGAAAAGAAAAGGAGGAGAAGAAGTGGAGGAGAAAGGAAGAAGAGAAGGCAAGGAGAGAGCAAGAGGAGGAGGAAGAGCGTGCACGGAGACGCGAGGAGGAAGAGAAGAGGCAGCGGGAGGAGGAATAATGGTGGAGGGAGGAGGAAGAAGGTGGAGGCGAACGTGGAGACCAGCCATGGGAGGAAGAGGGAGAAGATGAGCCGCGGTATCACTATCACTTGTCCATGAAACTGAAGAAACGCTACCGTGCTGGTGTGTTCAGGAGTGGCTGAGCGAGCAGCTGAGCAGAGGACGCCTCTAGCCTCTGTTCCGTACAAATAAACAGGGGGGCCTCGCACAGATAGCCACTTGCCAGGTCACCGCCACTCGTACAGAGGACCACCTGCTAGCCGACCAGTCGGCTATTTAGGTCGTGATGTGTTTGTTGTATGGTTCCCTAAACTTTGTTGTATGTTGAGTTTACATCCCGCTTGTATGAAATGTACCATAAATAAGCAGATAAGTTCAGTGTTCGTGAGTGCTGCTCCTTGTTATACGTTGCTAGAATGGTATGCTGCTCCAATGCTCAAATATTTTGCAGGTCCACATTACTTATGTCTACCAGCTGGTGTTTGAGATGTGAAAGAAAGCAACGTATCCTATGGAAAAAGTTTAGTGTGGAAACTATGGAAACTGTCAAGACATTTAGATCTTTTGCAAACCCTCCCACCATTAACTTTGCTAATCTTACAATGGGTTGGATGGAAGGGGTTTAAGTGCAAAAACACCCTGTGACGCCGGATCTATGGTGTTCCCGTGGTCTTTTGTAGACTCCATAGTTTTCAACCTAAACAATTTTCCATAGGATATGTTCCCGTGAAAGAAACATCTCAAACTAGGATTCTATATTTTGTATTTAGAAAAAACAAATTTAATTTTCAAATAGTTCCACGCTTGCTAATTAATTCAAACAAATCTATCAAAAAATAAAAATCCTACCAAAAAGTAAAACTAGGGTGTCAAAGTTTGAGAAGTGAGCTTCGCCTTTTTGAGAATTAGAACCGGACATAGATCCCAATTGACGTTTTTGTTCTCCAGTGGGTCATGTCAACACATGAGACTGTCCAACATGACGTTTTTGTTCTCCAGTGGGTCATGTCAACACATGAGACTGTCCAACATGCATGCCATACCTTGCAACACTGCTGTGTAAAACTAGAAGCTCTGGTTTTAGAAACAATATGATCTTGTTTCATTGGAGAACCCAGCAAAGACCAATGAACCCATCCTAGCAAGCACACCTTGGATTGCTCTTGATTGGCAGGACAAGTGCCTTCAAATGCCTTGTTAAGATTTCAAATACATCAAGAAGTGCGCTTAGAATAGGCTTAGATCCGATTCTAAAAATAAAAACCGGAATATCCAAATTTCCCCTTGGTATAAATTTCATAATTAGTCTAACTCTCTTATCCACGTCTAAATTGAGCGTTCTATACAAGCATTTTGTTGGTGGCTCATTATGAGCTACGCAACGGAGAAATCAATTTGCATTTGCAGAGGTGCTTCATTTTTTTTGAAATGCCAATTTTGATTTTCAACAATAATAACACAAAAAAAAAACAAATTTGATTTGACCAGCGAGTCCACGATACAATATAAATAAGTAGCCAGTAGGCACACCGACTATATAATGTTTTATATTATTATTAGACGGGGGCCAGAAACACAATCAACCGAGGATCATTGTATGCTACGTTTTTCCCCAACATGACAATTTTGATCATCAACCATATTGGCACAAGGAAATACAAATATGTTTCAACACCCAAGTCCACCACACAACTTAAATAAGAAGTTGACTCGTACACGGAGTCTATAATGTCATATATTATTAGATGAGGGCTAGGAAAGATCGGACCATTATTCTGATGGGAATCAATGTATCATTGCGACAGGAGCGCTAGCAACAGCCTTGGTCTTAGAGGTACATTTGCTATGGCACCAGCATTGGAAATCATGACAGTAGCCAGAAGCGTTGTCGTTGCTTTCGTATAGGCATGCGTCATTGCAGAAGCCTTCGTTGCCCCATAACCAAATGCATAGCCCTTCATAAGTGCCGCTCAAGTGAGAGTCGCAATCATCTTTCCCAATGGATGCCAACTCTGCATGGTTTCGATCTAGGCATGGACATTATTTATGCAACAAATGTCAAATGTGCACGAAAAAACTTTTAGCAAAAAAAAAAAAATCAAATCAAATAATATGTCTCTTGCAACATGTAGTTTTTGCATGTGTATGCATACATACCACGAGCTGCCATGACGACGGGTAGTAGGAGAATGAAAACTAGGAAGATAGCAGGAGAGAGATTAATTTGTGAAGGCGCCATTGCTTCTCATGCGGTGAAAGTTTGTAGGTTGATGAAGAATAAGCAAGGAGATTTGTTGTGGTCGAGTTTAGACAAGTGCGATCATTGAAAGCTAGGTGAATAAATAGAGTTGTACATAATATGGTCCAACTCTACGACGGCAAACACTAAGAATAATCGGGTCCGAGGCACGGGCACGGACAGGACAAGAAACATCAGCAGTAAGGTCAGACTTACGTTAGTTGTTTGCTCATCAACCACCGTCTAGAGCGACGTCACATGCTGTCAACGTCCTGAGAGGTTGAGACAATATGCATGCATGTCCTGCGTACTGGCAATTTTGCATGCCAGTTATATAATTCCAAGCTAAGAGTGTGGTTTTAGAATTTCAGACATCTTGTTTGAACACCGTCTTACTTAATTTTTTACATAAATATTATTTATTTTTTGACTTTATTTTATCATTAGCAATACTATAATAATAATCTATTTATTTGTTTTATAATTTGCATAAATTTTTTAAATAATACTGAGCGGTCAAATTTGATATAAGTAAAAAGAAGAGCAAAGTGCATGGCGGCCCCTATACTTGTCGGGCTGTGTCAATCCGGGTCCATCAACTCTCAAAACAACCGCTTGACCCACGATCTATATTTACGTAATCGTTCGGGCCCAATCTGCTATTGGCCTGGTGGACGCCGTCATCTTGTTTTGCAATCGAGGCCCTCCCATACGTCAAACTAATCAGCCCCTCCCCAAACCTTTCTCCGCCCGTTCCTGTGTGTTCGTGTTCATCGTGTGAGGGCGGCGAGGGAGGCGGGCGGCTGCTGCTAGTTCATCGATGGTGGCTGAGGCTGTTGGTGCTAGGAGCGAGGGAGCGGTTGGAAGGAAGCAACCGCCTTTGGAGCCGCTCTTACATTTGCAAGATCGGTATGGTGGCGGCGCTTCGGCCAAAAGGGCGCCTCCCCCACGTGTATGGTGAGTTTGATTAGTCCCTCCCTCTCATCGAATGGTTGGAGCTAAGATGTTGCACGTGAGGTAGAAAGGCAACACTTTGTCATGTCTTGTTGTCGATTTGGAACAAAAGTTTAGGGTTTTAGTCTTCACTTCGGGGCACTTTATTTGGTTTATTTCTTGTCCAATCTGTAGGTGATTGTAGAGACAAATTCACAATCGAGATTCACTATGGTGGATTTTTCGTTGGTTCGGGGCATCTTAAATCATACATCGATGAAAGGGTGTCTTGGTTTGATCATGTAGAGGCGAGATACATTCTCTCCTTTGTGGTTTTGGGACTTTGCACAGCAGCTAGGCTACAAGACAAATGAACACTTGAAGATACATTGGTCGCTACCAGGGGAAGACATTAGCGGATGGTCTTCGTCTCATAATTTCGAATCATCGACACCAATGTAATGGCAATATGTGCACAAGATGTCAAAAATCTGGTAGTATATTTTGTTGATGAGGATATGTTCGAAAGGTGTTTGGGATGATGTTTTTGCAAATCCAATGACTGAATTGCCAAAGGTCATCAACCCAAGCGAGAAGTGCGATATCGCGGATAACATAAGGGTGGATGAAGCCGTTGATAGCGAAGATGATGTGCTGTGGGACAGTGATAATGATATAGAAGAGGGAGATGCAGATCTTTTTGATGACCTTGTAACTTCTTATGTACATGTTAAAGACCACAAGAAAGCCAAAGGAAGCAAACTGAAGACACTCGAGATATCTAGACCTTTACAGGGAAGTGATGAAGAGGATACAGATGACGAAGGTTTGAACCTTCCAGAATCAGATGGGGAAGGCGATGTGAGAATGAGGTTTGCATCTTTCATGGAGGAGGATATGCAAAATCCAACCTTTCATGTTGGCTTAGTGTTTCCAGATGTTCAGAAGCTTAGAGATGCCATCACTGAGTATAGTGTTAGGAACAGGGTTGAAATTAAGATGCCAAGGAATGAGAAGGGAAGGTTAAAGGCTCATTGTGCTGATGGCTGTCCATGGAACCTTTATGCTTCTTTGGACAAAAGGACCAACTCTTTTATGATTAAGACTTATTATGGGGCACACAATTGCCACAAGGAGTGGGTGCTCAAGAGATGTAGTGCAAAGTGGTTGGCTGCAAAGTACATTGATTCATTCAGAGCAAATGACAAGATGAGCATTACTAGTTTTGGAAGGACAGTACAAAAGGACTGGAACCTTACACCATCAAGGACCAAACTTGCTAGAGCTAAAAGATTGATCATAAAGGCTATAAATGGAGATGAGGTGTTACAGTTTAATTCCTTGTGGGATTATGGAAATGAACTAAGGAGGAGTAACCACGGGAGTTCTTTTTTTTTTCCTTCAACCTTCAAGGTAGCTTGTTTAGTAGTTGCTACATGTCACTTGATGCTTGCAAGAGGGGTTTTCTTGCTGGGTGTAGGCCCATAATTTGTCTTGATGGGTGTCATGTTAAAACCAAGTTTGGTGGTCAACTCCTTACAGCCGTTGGTATGGACCCAAATGACTGCATTTATCCTATTGCCTTTGCTGTTGTTGAGGTCGAGTCATTTGTTACATGGAAATGGTTTCTGGAAACCTTGAAGGAGGACTTGCAAATTGACAACACATCCCCATGGACAATAATGACAGATAAAACAAAAGGTATTGCTGAAATAATGACCCGATTACTGTCAATTCTGATTTTGTTAATTCTGATTTTTTCAATTCTAGTTTTGTTTGTGTGACTAACTGAAATAATGACTAATTTTGTAGGGTCTAATTCCAGCGGTGAAGCAAGTGTTTCCTGACTCAGAACATAGATTTTGTGTCAGACATTTATATGCTAACTTCAATGAGAAGTATAAAGGAGAAATCTTGAAAAAACAGTTGTGGGCATGTGCAAGGTCTTCCTCAGTTCAACAGTGGACCAGAAATATGGAGAAGATGAAAGCTTTGAATGAGGATGCCTACAAATGGCTAGAGAAGATGCCTCCTAACACATGGGTGAGAGCCTACTTCTCTGAATTTCCCAAATGTGACATTTTGCTGAACAACAATTGTGAGGTCTTCAATAGTTACATTCTAGAAGCTAGGGAATTACCAATACTTAGTATGCTGGAAAGGATAAAGTGTCAACTCATGACAAGGCACTACAACAAGCAACAAGAATTAGGAAAGGAGATACAAGGTGCTTTCTGTCCCAAGATTAGGAAAAAACTTTTGCCAAAAATGCGAGTTTGCAAATATGTGTTTTCTTTGCACCATCGGGAAAAAGATGTCTTCCAAGTGCGAGATAAAGGATTACCCGGCACATAGTAGACATCAATGCCGGGACTTGTGATTGTAGAAGGTGGCAGTTGACAGGTATCCCATGTTGCCATGCTATTTCATGCTTAAGAGCTGAGAGAAGACAACCTGAAAGTGTCCTTGCTAATTGTTATTCTATGGAAGCTTACAAAAATGCATATGGATTCAACATATGGCCTTGCAAAGATAAATCTGAGTGGGAAAAAGTAAATGGACCTGAGGTAAAACCACCACCATATGAGAAAAGAAAGTGGGTTAGCCCGTAAAGTCTAGGAGGAAACAACCACAAGAAGTTCAAGGAAAGAATGGAACAAAGTTGTCTAGGCATGGTGTGGTCATTCATTGCAAGTATTGTTCGGATGCTAATCACAATTCTCTGGCAAGAAAGCTTAAGAAGTTGGGTTTTACTTCGGAGGAAGCAAAGAATTTAGTGGCCGCAACAAATGCTACATTAGCACGATCAGAAGGCGAACAACAAGGCTGCGAGAGGCAACCACGGACCCGGCGGCCCGGCACTAGAAGAGCAACCACAACAAGATCTCCCACCAACCAAGAATTGAGACAAGGACAATCTGAAATCATGACACAAGCTAGCACAACACTAGTCAATCGGATCTTTGGAGGAGGTAATTCTGAAGCTGAATGCATATTAATAATGTTTTTGTTAGATTTTGTGTTAACTAATAATTTCATGTAGGACTCTCAATCCACATCATTGTCTCAACCTCAAGGTCCATTGCCGGATAATGTCTTCATTAGCTCTAATCAGCTGTACCAAGACCTATAGCACTGGCGACTTGCACAAAAGGCGGGGGAAGGCCGCAGCAAACAACAAGGAAAAGGAAGGCTGGAGGACCAAGCAAAAAAAACAGTTGCAAAAGAAGACCATGGAAGGAAAGGGAGCAGTAGATGATCAGCCTTGAAGGATAGGAAGTAGTGACAAGAAGTCTGTACAAATTCTAGGAAGCAATAGCTAAGAGCTTTTAGCTAAAAAGCTGGTTTAGATCTTTTGGTTTCTTTTGTGATGCCGGTTCACAAGAAGTCTGTACAAATTCTAGGAAGCAATAGCTAAGAACTTTTAGCTAAAAAGCTGGTTTTGGTTCTTTTGGTTTCTTATGTGATGCACGGTAATACTTGAAAACATCAAATACTTATGCGGATGATGCAATGGTGTTAAACCTTATGTGACTAATATGAAATGCAATGTACGTATTTAAGTGCATTTTGCCTTTGAAATTAATTTGACTGCTATGAAATGCATGCAATTGCTGCTGTAATTTCAACAAGAGCACATTTATTCATTGAACCATTCAGCGATTACATACAATGGCACCAAATTACAACCCTTTTTGCATCTTACGGACAATAGATACATCCAAAGATAGCATTCCATTCTAACTGAAACTCTGAAATTTTCAGAGATGCATCCAAAGATAGCATTCCATTTCTAACTGGACCTCTGAATTTTTCAGAGATGTGCCCAGCTCCTTCTCTAATTCTTCTAGTTCCCATCTTCAAATGTTGCCCTCTCTGAATCTCCTACATTTATTATCTTTCCATAAACAAACAAAGCACGCAAGTAAATGCGAAGAATGGCAGCCGGCTTGTCTTTCCATGAACCACCAAGCTCTTTGCAAATGGCGAAGAATGGCGGGCCGAGAAGGTTGCCTCCGATTCTGCAGTGATGGCAGCGGCATGGTGGCGGCGTCGAGGGTTGGCGAGGGCGGCGGCGCGGCATCAAATCCATCTACGGGGCGACTTGGAGGAGGCCAGGGAGCGGCCCGGCGGCGGTGGTCTTGTCCGGGGCGGCGGACGGCAGCGGCGGCATGGCGGCGCCCGGGGAGAGGCGACCTCAGCCTTCTGCGGTGGCGAGAGGGGCGGGTCTTGTGCGCCCGGTGGTAAATGAGCGGCGCAGCACCGTGATTGCTCGGGATGGGGGGGCGGCGGCGGTGTGATGGCGGCGAGAGGCGGTTCGCGGCGTCCTAGCTGCGATGAAGGAACGACGGCAGACTGGAAAATGGACGGAGGGCCTGGCTGCAAAAGCGACATGACGGCGTCGGCGGGCAAACAATGGATTGGGCCCGAGCGACATAGAAATATAGATCGTGAAGGAATGGTCGTTTCGAGGATTGATGGACCGGATT